>JAWZYT010005569.1:0-95055 GCA_034508575.1 Petrolisthes manimaculis
TGAGATTTAAAGTACAGTAGTGGTGCAAATGGTAAAGATGTGTTGGTAAGAGGAATGGAGAGTGAAGGTGGGGAGGGGGATGGTTGTGGGAAGGGGAGTGAAAGTGTGGTGTGTGTGGAGGGAGAAGTGTGAAAGTCCGGTGGGGATTATCGCCAAATTTGCCATCAATGAAAGCTTATACCATTATACGAGTAACCTAACATTGCTGTATTTACTCTCTCTCTCTCTGCCTGGGAATGGACAGTTGCAGACGAAATTCACCTGCCATCCTTCAATTTCATTAATACTAAAAAAATACATATTTATGACAAACATGTCTTGAGGTTTTGATGGACCAGCCGATTTTGATAGACAGAAAGTTTGTTTTTAGTGTGAAACAAAACCCACGGAAACAAAATGCTCGCGGTAAGTTTTAAACAAATCTTATGCAAGTCAACTTCTACACCTCATTTTCAAAATAATATGGAAACACAGACTTAACATTTTGACAACTTCATAACATTAAATTTACCAAGTAACGATAGTGTGCATCAGAAGTCAAAGTTTACATTTATATACCGTATAGGCCTATAACTGATTGACGAAATATATAAAAGAAAACTTAATGGGTTTGAACAGAGGTGAACTGAAGCCAATGGTAGGCCTACGTGACAATCTTAACGTCATCCTGTTATCAGTAACTATTTATTAAACACACATAGGACTATAGGCCTACCTTAGATTTATGCAAGTAAACACATAAAAAAGTTGGCCTACGTCTAACTTACACTTGGTAGGCCTATGTACTACAATAACCACCTCTTCACACACACACACACACACACATAAAAGGTATGGAAACAGAGAAATACTCCGAGCGACATACACACGATGTACAGTCGGCGGCAAAAGTTGTGTTGCTTCACTCAGAGCATCTTGAATGAAAACATAAAGGCTAATCATCGAACTAACACATTCACCAAGACAGAATTACAATATTCAGAGGGTATATTAATAAACTTCTTTGTTTTTTTTAGTTTACTAGCTAATTAAGCTTATATTTCCATACTGTATTTGATGCCTTGGCAGACGTATTAACAGGACCTTTGCCCCCGACTGTACAACCCAAGATAACATACACGATAATATACAACCCAAAATCACTCTCTCTATGAATGATCTTGATACAACCCAGAGTCAAAACATACACGCGCTGGGTAGGAGGAACAGAGAAATGGCCAGGAGGGAAGGAGAGAACATTCCACCCACCCTCCCTCCCTCCCTCCTCCCCTTCATTCCTCAGCCTTCATTAACACTAGCCAATGGGAGTGAAGGGTGCCCTGTTCCCTCCCTCCCTCCCTTCCTTCTTGTTTCCTTTCTACCTACTTCTCTCCCTCCTCCTTTCTTTCATTCATACCTCTCCTTTCTATCTCTCTCTCTCTTTATTGTCCACTAATACAAAACACTTAGGTAACGTCTATTGAGTGAGTAGCCAAGATAGAATACGTTCAAACAGATTCAAGCTATATTTTATTTAGACACGAAATGGGAAGACTGGTTTAGGTAGCAGACGAATGAAACAACCTCCAAAAGAAAAAAAGTAAATGAAAAACAATAAAAATTAAATATTAGGCTGGATAAATCAGGGCCTCCTTTAATCTTATTCAATCATTTTATCTCCACTTGTTTTTTTTTTTTTGTTTTTTTTTCATTCATAACACCGCCCGTCGCCAACCCTATACATAACTAGGCTAACTTGTCTAAAATATATTCTGTAATGACTGAGGATAGTCTATATTAGTCCTATATATCACTTGAGCCACAATACAACAAAATGCACAAACATATATGCAGGCAAATATAGGCGACGACGATTACTGGTACGATACCTCATTTTAGTGTCTTCATACCAAGATCTAAACAGACCCGCTTTAGATCTTGCTTCATACTTCCATCGCATACAGTAACAACAATATACCCTAGTCACTGATTAGGCTATGAACTCTCTTGTAAATGATCTAGTAGGCTATACGACGTGACCATTAGCCTATTGCATTTGTTTGTTTATTTCAATTATATATATTTGTACGGATCATTTCCTCAATAACTCGTCCCTCTCATTTCCTCATCACGGAGCTTGATAACGACGACTTGGTAACGATTAGGACAAAAATGATGAAAGAATTACTGATAGACAAAAGAAAATAAGTGTAAAGGAAAAAAGGAATGGTAGATAGGCGAAAGACTTTAACAGAAATATAAATGAAATGAAAAATAGAAGAAATGAACTGAAGAATGAATGTGATGACAAACAATGAATGCGTGTTGTCGAAGATATGACTGAACGAAAGTATACTGCTGAAGAAAAGGAAGTAGCCTAATTAGGCTACGCAATAAATTAAGTTTAGTAAATTAGGCACCAACGACTTTAGTTTAACACGCTTCTCTCTCTCTCTCTCTCTCTCTCTCTCTCTCTCTCTCTTTTTTTTATTCCTTCGTTCGTCTCTGAAAATAAGAAACAATGGTGGCTTGTGTTCATTTCCCTCACCATCACCATATTATCTTCTTCCCTTTTCCCGCCTCCCTCTCCTTCAGACTCTCACTTTCCTCCCTGCCTCTCTTCCTTCACTTCCCCCCCTCCTCTCCCACCCACGCCACCTCTTAAGGAAGCCTAACAACACTTCCCTCCCTTTCGAACCCAACCACCCACCCACCCATCCTCCTTTCCTGCCTGCCTGCCAGTGCCTCCCTCCCTCCTGCTTCCCTCTCTTTTCCTTTCTGCCTCCCTCCCTCACTGTCGGCCCTACTCCCCTTCCATCACGATTACTTCCTTCCCTCCCTCCCTCCTCGCTCTCCATACCTCCCTCTCTCTTTCCATTCCTCTCTCCCCTCTGCTTTCCTTCCCACCCTATTTCACGCATCCCCAAATCTCTCCCTCTTCTTTCCTTTCCGTCTTTTCTTCTCCCTTCCGTTCCTCCCTTTTCTCATACATTTATTTCTTATGACTGATTCCTCCCCCTCTTTTTTTTTTGTACCTAACATCTCTTCCCATTTCTTCTGCCACTCTTCCCATCACCTGCTCATCCCTATGTCTCCCTTTTATATTTCAAAACTCATCCATCTTTACTGTAATTCCCATTTTTCCTCTCCTCTCTACTTATTTCTTCCTTACATTCTCATTCCTTCCTGCTTTCTTCCTTCCTTCCCTTCTCCCTCCTGCACCTTTTCTTCAATATATACTTCTCTCCTCAGTTCCATTCATTCTCAATTTTTTCTTTCCTCCCATTTGCCTCTTTCTTTTTATTCTCTCTCTCTCTCTCTCTCTCTCTCTCTCTCTCTCTCTCTCTCTCTCTCTCTCTCTCTCTCTCTCTCTCCTGCCTGCCTTGCCTCCTGTTCCTCTGCTTCAGGTCAAAGGATCACGTGACTTATACCTCCCTCACTCCCTCCCTCTCCCTTCTTAACTTTTCTTGCCTCTTCCGTCCGTCATTGATTTCCTCCTCGCCTCTCCTATAATCTCCATGCATTTAAATACAACATTAGCACACGTTAACAACCAAACACCTGCACAACTGATACAAAAACATGATAGCCACTAAATATGCGACAACCCAACCTGTTTGTGTGTGTGTGTGTCATGATTTAACTTACACCTGCTTACACACACACACACACACACACACACACTTTACTGAAGGTGTTGGGAGGAATGACGGGAGGGAGAAAATGGGTGAGAATATAGAGGAGAATAGGGGAGAGGGAGAAGAAGGGACTCCGGTAAAAGAAAGTGGAAAAGAGAGCTAGGAGTATGTATAATGGCAGGGATTGCAATTCAGAACGAAGAGTAAAAAGTGGGGAATGAAATGTAAGGAAGAAGTATACGGGAGGAAAGGAAGAAGATGGTGAAGATTAAGGGAGGAAAGGATGAGAGGAAATTAAGAGGGAAAATAAAAAAAATCGGTGATAGAAACAGAAAGGTGAATACAAGGAAAAATAACGGGATGAAAAAAGAGCGAAGAACAAGAGCAGGAAAAAAGAGGAACGGAAAAGGAAATAAAGAATAATTAAGAAAAACTAAACTGTGGGAAGGAAAGAGATGATCAAGAAAAAGTACAAAAGGAAGGAGGTAAAAGAAACACAAAAAATATGATGAAGAAGCATGCGAGTAAAAGAGACAACAGGGAGGGGGAGGAAGCTGTTCTAAGAAGGAAGGAAGGGCGGGAGAGAGGGCGGGAGAGAGGGAGGGTGGGTGGGATGTGGTGTGATGGAGGGGAAGGAGGGTAGGGTGTGATGGAGAGTAGGGAGGGTGGGGTGTGATGGAGGGGAGGAAGGCAGACAGTAAGAGGAAGGAACGGTTGGCACCCCTCCCTCTTGTGACTGACACCCACACGGTGCCACATCCACACTCTTCATCCATTCACTCATTTATCATTCTATCTATCTATCCCTCACTCCATCAGTCTATCGATCGTTCTATTTACCCATCCATAATATATTTAATACCGGTACATATATATTACCTTACCAATGCATTTAGGCTTACTTATCCATTCATCAATTAGTTTATCTATTCATCTACACATCAATTAATTCACAAATCCATCTACCTATCCATATACTCACTCATCCTTCCATCCATCCATTCACTCATCACTACATAACTTATCCAGATCTCTGTTTTCTAACACGACATGACCAGGTATTTATTACGGTTTATGCCACACTTACAACAAAAATGAACATAGTTAAGTCTCCAGCCACTAAACCATTCAGTTCCGAAAGTCTGAGTGCTTGTTGTTGAAGTTCCTCAAGCTGTCTGACCGAGCAGCCCCCGTCTGAGTGCTTATAAACACATTCACTGTGTACGAATGAGATTATCAGACCTCTTTAGAACAAGATACAGAGTCAAAGTCTGAGTGGTTGTGTGTCAATGTGATAACACTGCTGCTCGGGAAACACACATATATAGGCTACCATCCATTATGATTTGCTTCAATGAAAAGTATTATCTCTCAATGGCTCCATAACAAAACTATTACCGTATCACTTATGGTTCGATTATAAACAACAGAACCATCGTATTGATACCACACCATCGTTAACACTACGGATACTCTCGTAAGACCATTCATTGCAGTACTACCAGAATAATGACCTCTCTTTTGATAAAGCCTGTTTAAGAATGCCTGTGGCCAACCGTACATATGGACTTACGAAGAATATGAAAGCAAAGTAGGAAAGGCCTGAGGTATACCGGTAAATATAATCGATGGTCAGATGAGATAATAACATAACGGACCAGAAAGTGTACAGCTGCATGCATGGATGGATAAACAAATGCAGGAACCAACCAACATGTGGCTGACTGACTGTATGTATGTATGAATAAGAAAGTAAAGGAAAAGTTGGATGGATGGATAAGAAAGTGAAGGAAAGGATGGATGGATGAATAAGAAAGTAAAGTAAAGGATGGATGGATGGATGGATGGATAAGAAAGTAAAGTAAAGAATGGATGGATGAATAAGAAAGTAAAGTAAAGTAAAGGATGGATGGATGGATGAATAAGAAAGTAAAGGAAAAGATGGATGAATGGATGAATAAGAAAGTAAAGTAAAGCAAAGGAAAAGATGGATGGATGGATGTGGCTATATATAGAGTGGTTTTGTTTTGGGTTCTGATTTATTTTCTCTTTCATTTTGAACTAAAGAAAGGTGAGAAATGTAAAAAAAAAAAAAAAAAAGAGAAAGTAAGCAATGAAATTACAGATGACATTTAGAAAGGAACGAAAGATAGTAATCAGGAAGGAAATGACTAAATTGTTAAAAGTGACATTCAGAAATAATATAACACAGCCACGAATACAATACAAAAGGAACGAAAAAAACCCAGTCATGGAGACAAATAAAGAGAGGGTGGAAGGTAGAAATATAATAACGAAGGAAGGAAAGAAGGAAGAAAAGAAGGATGGAAGGAAGGGAAGGAAAGAAGGATGGAAGGAAAGAAGGATGGAAGGATGGAAGGAAGGAAGGAAGGAAGGAAGGAAAGAAGGAAAGAAAGAAGGATGGAAAGAAGGAAAGAATGAATGAAGGAAGGGGGAGAAGGTAAAATAACACCATTATTACCTTGACTTGGGAAGGGCAACGACAAAGGTTGAAGGGTGCAAGGAGTGAAGGGAGGGAGGGAGGAAAGAAGGGGGGAAAGGGAAGGGGTAGCTATGAATTAAGGAGGAGGTGAAAAGGAGGGGGTGAAAAGGAGGGGGTGGAAAGGTGTGGCTATGACAGGGGAGGTGAGGGGGAGGGGGAAAGAAGGAAGTTAAGAGAAGGGGAAAACCAGAATGCCGGAAGGATAAAAAATAAATGAAAAAAATGAAAGAGAGTAGATGAGGGAGAAAATAAGGGGTAGGAGGGAGGGAGGGAAGGAGGGAGTATAGAGAAGGGGAGGAGATGCATGTCAAGAGGAAAGGAGGAAGAAAGGAATGAAAGAAAGAAACCATGGCAATAACTTTTAATAAATAAGAAGTAATGGATATCAGAAAGTAAAGAAAGAATGAATATAGGAATGTGAATAAGAAAGACAGCGAGGAAGGAAGGAAGGAAGGAACAGAAAAGAGGAAGGGAAAAGCGAGCATGAGGGAGGGAGGGAGGGAGGGAGGGGAAGGGAGGGAAGGGAGAGAAAGGCAACAAAGAGGGAGGGAGGGAGGGAGGGAAGCAACACAACAGTGGATATGCAATGGACACCTGAGATGAAAGGGGGGAGGGGGAGGGGGTGATGGAGGTAAAATATGGAGGGGAGGAGTGGGAACAAAGGGAGCAAAGGAGAGGTGAAAGAAAAAGTGAGAAATATAACCCAAGGAGAGGAAGAGAAGAAGAAAGAGGAAGGGAGGAGGAAGTGATGACAGGAGGGAGAGAAGAAAAAACAAGACGGAAGGAGGGAGAGAAGAAAGAAGACAGGGGAGGGAGATGTAAGGGAGGTAAGAAGATATTGGGAGAGAGAGAGAGAGAGAGAGAATCAAGGTAAGACTGAATGAGGGACAGTAGGAAAAAGAAAGGGGGGTGAAGGGACAGTAGGAAAAAGAGAGGGAGGGTGAAGGGACAGTAGGAAAAAGAGGGTGAAGGGACAGTACGAAAAAGAGAGAAGGGACAGTAGAAAAAGAGAGGGAGAAAGTGACGGTAGAAAGAGAAGGGGGGGAAGGGACAGTAGGAAAAAGAGAAAATGGACAGTAGGAAAAAGAGAGGGGGGAAGGGACAGTAGGAAAAAGAGAGAATGGACAGTAGGAAAAAGAGAGGGAGAAAGTGACAGTAGGAAAAAGATGGAAAACAGGACTGATATAGAGAGACGGAATAAAAACAAGAGTGAAATCATAGTGAAGGGACAGCAGAAGCGAAGGAGAGGTACCGTAGTAATGGAAACAGAGATATGGAAAGGAAACAGGAATGAAGGCACGACGAAGAATGATGTATTGATGGAATATTACTAGGCGCCGCAACAGCGAGGTCATATAGCGCCAGAATAAGGTAAGAGGTGAGACAGCAAGCCGGAAGGAAATACGAAAAAGAGGTGTCGTACAGTTTCAGGTCTAAAAGGGAGTGAGTGGGGCCAAAGGGACGCCAAAACCTTTTAAGTATTGCCCACATCACTACAAGCAAGAGAGAGAGAGAGAGGTATAGGAATGAAGAAACGGAAGATATGGAGAGGGAGATGTAAAAAAGAATGAAGGAACAAAAGAAAATGGAGAAATGGGTATAGTAATGAAAGGGCAACAGAGAGAGGGAGTGTGGCAGGTAGCCTAGGTAGGGATGAAAGGACAGGAGGTGTGTGTGGTGTGGAGGCATGAGTTGGCCCTGAGGGGGTGTATGTATGTGTTTGTCCTTCCCTCTCCTCCTCTCCACAGCCTCCATGGTCCAGCCTCCACTCTTTTAAACCCTTCGTGTTTCAAGAGTTTCCCTCACATGATTCATAATATTATCGTCTCACGTTATCCAAAATACAACTCTGTTTCTTCCGTCTGATATTATTCATCTCACGTGAGCCATAATTAAATCTACATGTGTCCATCATTCCTTAAGGTTAGATATAATGTTGCTTATGATGATATTTGGTTTACAATTATGCACACATATATAATTCCCTATATAGTGTCATAACAAAATACACCTGTAACCGATATGACGCATTAATGAAGATCTATGACTATATATGCTAAAACACACACACCAATCTCAGCTTTACCTGCGGTGTTTAGTACAGACGATGAACTATAGACCTGTACACGGTGGATCTGTACAGTAGGCCTACTCTTTTAGGGAAGTCCAATCCTTCATCTGGCAACTCCACAATAGTACAAACACCGCCTCGAGGGCAATGATAATAAATAGAAGTGACGTTTTCTACTTAATTCCATGTAACACTTTAAGCCTATTTACTAAGTTCCTCTTCTATACCGTAGGCTATATGGTCAGTAATGGTCGTAGTATCGTAGTGTCTTTTAGGAGTTAATACACTTTTGGTACATTAGAGCGTCTTGATTCATCCAAAGTTTGCCAGGAAACATAACCAAATGAACAAAACTAATCGCATCGTATTGCCTGGAATAGTGTGGAGGAATCAGTTACTTCAGATTTACCAACACTAGACTATCCCCTTAAGTTACTGCTCTATGACCTAAGCCTATAGACTGACAGAGAGAATAGCGGCCTTGATATCCAGTTTAGAAATATTGTTCCTACATTGTACACTCGATGAATGAAGTCCAGTCCCTTCGTCGCTATAAGATGTCTGTGTAACCACATGGCTTGTAAGCGGAGTAGGCTATATGAATAGATTTCAAAACACACACACACACACTCACTAGCTAGCTTACTGATAACAGCAAGTTCCAAACATAAGGGTGACATCATACCAGTCAATGCTTATACACAAAACTGTAAGACATAAACAAAACTGTAAAACATAAGACAGCGTTGTGGAGGGTGAGGCAGAGAATGTGTAGGATGAAATAATATAAAAGCATAAAACATAATATAAAATAGAAAGTCAAGAGTTTGAGAGAAGGGAAACACCAATTTGTGCTCTGACGAAACTTTCACACGAGATACAAACACATGAGAGAAAGACTCAACAAGATACCTATATACCGTACCGTACCTCAAAATGTGGCAAAGCTGGGAAAGAAACGACAGACACCACAGAACACCCACCCACACTAACAACAGTCTGTGCCTCCATAGCCAACCACAGTGAGAACCAGCCTGAAGTAAGAAAGTGGTGGAAAGAAACCCCTTGATCATCAGTCCCTTTCCAAATATATATTGGAGGAAATGAAACTTCGGTGCTTCTGTCGCATGTGCTTTGTACTTATATCCTATTATTTTTATTTTCTAGTCCAATAACAAACACACACACACACACATCCGGCTGGGAATTACCAAATAAACAAGAAATCAAGCCCATATAATTGAATTCTAAGTAGGCTATATCGGTAGACTGACTACGGTATAGAGACAAGTATTATTATGATTGCATAAATTTCGTTCGTAAAAATAATACTATATGTAAATAATGTGTGAAATACACGCATTACCTTAAGGTGGTAATTCCCTTTAGGTATATTGCAGTGCCTTGATTCCTCCAGGAAACAGGGTCAAGTTAACAAAAAAAACTGGTGTTCTGTTGCTAGGAATAGTTTGGAGGATTTAGTTGCTCCACATTTACAAACAAAATTTTGCCCGTAATAGAAAATTTAATATCAACCTTTGAAATGAAAGTGAGAAAAAAAAGAACGAAATAAAAAAGGTGAGGAAATGGAACCAGCGAAACATAGCCTACACTCCTTGCTTGCTTGGCTTTCTTGCTTTCCTTCCTTCACTACACCACAATTTAGGAAACTGGATTGTTCTCATACCAGCACGGGCAGGTTTAAAGTTGCAGAGCACGTAGAGAAGGAGACAGAGAATAACACACAGGCTAAAACAAAGCTTATGAAAATTTTAAGATCACCTACACACACACACACACACACACACACACACACACACACACACACACTCTCTCTCCCCCCCCCTCTCTCTCTCTCTCTGACACAGAAGAATGCAAATGTCATCACGATCGCCTAAAATAAAACCCAATTTCTCACATCATTAAACTGGGCCATTCTGATCGAAACAATAAAAGACAAACCTGTACATTAACACTCAATTGAGGATTGTTATCGTTCACTTTACATTTTTTTCTGCTAACAAACGTCAATCACGAATTCGAATACAATGATCGTACACTTGATGTTAATAAAAATGAAAATAATAGGTATCAAACTACTCACTGTTTAATTAAATCACTCTTACAGCGTGGATGTTATTGTTTGGCAAATACTTCCGAGTTTTTCTTCATTCAAAATATTCGCTAAGGAAGGATTGAAGGGGGAAAGGAAGGATTGAAGAGGAAAAGGATGAATTGAAGGGGGGAAAGAAGGACGGAAGAGGGGAAGGAAGGACTGAAGAGGGGAAGGAAGGACTGAAGAGGGGAAGGAAGGACTGAAGAGGGGAAGGAAGGACTGAAGAGGGGAAGGAAGGACTGAAGAGGGGAAGAAAGGATGGCAAAAATGTAAGTAAAATATCAAGTACGACTATCAGGGTAATTTATTCATTGCTTAAACGCAAAATTTAGGGTTGCTAAACTCTTGGAGTGTGTCATCCAAGTCAAATGACGTTAGTTGATCATCTCATTACAACCTGCGCTAATAATTGCACTCTGGCTAACCGCAGCCAATTTTACTGGTCATGGGGAAAGCCTTGAGGCACAAGCGGTTAATTAACGAAACATAAAAGTATCATGTTTAAGATAGGGATGAGACAAGCCTCTGCTCGCCTACACTAACATAAGGCTAAGCTGCTCTGTATCAGTCGCTGGTGGCATAATGAACGGTGTTGTTATTACACTCTTAACACGTACTGCTTACACCTCGGCTACGCTAATGATGTAGAGCATGTACAGTCAATTTCTCTCTCTCTCATGATGTAGAGTCTGTACAGTTAATTCTTTGTCTGTCTCTTTCTCTCTGAACACACAAACCTGAAGTGGCCTGTATTGTATGGGTCACCGTAGCTGCTCCAAGGTAACTTCCTTCAGTCATGCTGTAAGACCAATCTTAGCGGTCAGTCTGGTCACCACAGATACACAACACATAACGGGACCTTTGTCTCGGTACCATTATCAACATCTCTGCATTCACACGGTTTGTATATCTTAACACACCCAGGCCTGGTTGACGCACACGTATTGTCAACCATATCTAGGCTTCAATGATTCAGACACTGGGAATTTCATAATTGAATAGAAATATGGAATCTACCAAAACTTTGAATTCCCTTTAAAATGCACGGAGTAAGGTCATCTAAGCCTGGAGAAACTGTTCGGATCTCCACATCCTGACTGACGAGCCGGAGAATGTTAACTGATAAAAGGGAAACGGGATATTGATAATGATGCACAACTTTCTACCAATCCAGTCGACATTTTTTATTAAAGGAGTCTACATTTTTTCTGAGAACAGTACTCATCAAATGCTCCAATAGTTTCTATACAGTTAGGCCTATTTCCCTTGCTAAATCCTTCACTCTACAATACATTAGACTGATTAGAGTAAAGTATGGACGACTGACCAGAGACCTTCGCACCACCTATGGCTACTCGATCACCCAATTAAGTGTCTGTAGAGCTTCAATAGCTGCTACCTGCAAGAAGTGGGCCGTGACTCTTGAATCGGTGATCTGATAGGACTTCAGTGCTTTTTTCTTCAAGTTAGATAATTTCAATTAAACCTTGTTCTAATAAATAATACGATACGAAACTCCGTTTCTGCTATCTCAAGGGTACAAACTCACCCACATACATAACATACTTCCAGATATTGTAGCATTATATAGATACTAGTACCGTATATAATGACCTCCATCAAGACAGACACACCTGAGACACACCCAGTCAGCTCACAACAACAAAATGTTTATTGTTCTAGATTTTTACTTGTCTATTTTTTTTACAAAGTGAATATAATCTATCGACTTTCTTAAACTATTTTACTGGCGATATTTTTTTACTTCAAAGTATGATTGTGGAATACGTTATAAGCTACTAGTTGGTTAGCAATACTAGTTTTTTCTCGTGATTTTCCAGGCGTTATTTTTTTCTAGGTTAACATACTAAGTTTGAAAAATACTTTATATTATAATGTTGTTAGTGTGCCCTGCTGGCTGGCAAGTTGGCTGGCCCCTTGAGTGATAAGCAAGCACTGTTTTAGCTCGCCCTTATGTTGTCTGTCTGCTTGTTTGTATTCATACTTGCTTGCCTGTCTGTTTATTTGTTTGACTGATTACATGACTGTCTACGCTACTGGTTGAATTTATGATCTGTCTGACTGTCTGGTTTACCTGTCTAGCCTACCTTCCTCTTAATTTGTCCCTCTAGTCAAAATGCATGTAAGCTTCTCTTGCTCATTAATTTTATCACGTCATTCACCCACCTCCACTCACCTTGCCTCTCACGTCACCTCACCCACACTTCCTCCACCTTAACCCATCTACCTCATCCACCGGTCATTTTTAATCCACTCACTCCCTTATCATTTCCCATTGTCCCACCCAACCTTCTTTCACTTTCCTTATCTATTAGGCTACCCCCCCCCCTCTCTCTCTCTCTCTCTCTCTCTCTCTCTCTCTCTCTCTCTCTCTCTCTCTCTCTCTCTCTCTCTCCTACCTACGTTGTGGCTATTTTACCAAGAACACCACACTCAACCCTATCTAATATGTCCTACCTACACTAGAATCACAACAAACCGAACAGTGACATCATATTTGGGATAGGAATGTCAATTGTTGTGCTGGTACGTAAATGGACGATGGGAGGGGAGGGGAGCAAGGAAACAGGTTCAGTTGAGGTAGCACGATAGGGAAAAAGGGAAGAGTAAAAGGGAAAACTATATACGGAGGAAACTAATACGAAGTATGATACGAAACTTCTGAAGCAGGAGGTTTCTGGACGATAGTAGATAGTAGTATGTGTGGCCACGTGATGGTTTGGTCATCCTGAAACAGCCTGGTGGGCTACAGACTATGGAGTCCGAGTGTACAGTACCGGTACCCTCTGACAAGGTCAAACCTCTTGTGATAAATTAATGATCTGCTAAATGATTTCGCCAACTTTTTCCGGTTTAGCAAGATCTAAAGTTAGAATTAATTTAAGATAGGCTAATTATAAGTACCGGGTAGGATATCTGGCCTCAAGCTCTATATTACAGAAACTTTTGAAGTTTTTTTAACAATCTATATACATATTCAACAGGCATCGTGTTGGCTCAACTCTAGGCTATAAAGGTTCCCATGGCCGCCGGATGAGACAGGTACGGTACAGGACTGAATTAGTGTCACTGTGAACTGAGACGTCACAGGGCTGATATGGTTGTAATTCTTCGTGCGTTTAGTGCAAATCTCTCAATCGTAAACAGTCTATTAATTACAAGCGTCCCATCGAAAGTTATTGTACTATACAGTGAAATGTGAGGTTGAGGACGAACCAAATGCATAACAGATGGTTACATTGAAATCCTGGTATGGTTATGGTGGTGGTGGTGAGGGTACTGGTAATGGTGGTAGTCATTGTGATGGTGCTGGTAGTGATGATGTAGGCTATGTGCATGTGCTAGTGTTGGGTAACCAAGTGGTGGAGAATAATGGTGAACATTGATTCAAGTGAACCAGAAAAATTCACAACTTTACGCGATGAAAATGAAGACAATGGTTGTGGTTGTGCCTGGCACGGAAGTGTTGGTTTAGTTGTGTCTGGATGTATGGTATAAACGTTATTAGCCTATATGTAGTAGAGACTGTGGTGGGTGTCAACTTTTGTCAGGTAGTGATTATGATTGTTGTGTCAGGTGGTGATTGATTTAATAAACTAACTGTGATGTATGTGGTACCTTACCAGTAGTGTTGGTTATGTGATGTGAAGCGGAATATGTATAAAAAAGTGTGGTTGTGTTTGCAGTGTCAAGTGGTGTGATACCGCAGTAGTCGATGGTGATTTTGTGATGGTTAGGCCTATGTCAAGTAGTGTGAGGTGTGGTGATGGTGGTTGCAAGGATTCTGTTAACTAATGTCATTATAGTTGGCATGGTCGTAGCAGTTGGTTTGAAGGAGATAATAAATTATTGTTAGTGAGGTGGTTGACGAGGAAGTGGCAGCTGGCACTGATAATAGTGGTATAGGCTACTTGGTGGCCTATACTTGGTGACAATAGTGGTTGTCAGTGGATACTGTATTAATATGAATGGTAAGCTAACTACTACCGCATTTATTTATAATATTGAAATTAGCCTAACTAGTAGTTGTAGTTTACGTACTGTGCACTATCGAGGTGATACGAGTAACAAGATACTGTGGGTGATAATGAAGAGATTATACTTTACATTTGATGGTCAATATGACTCTTAACTGAGGTAGGTAGGTCGGCTAGTTATGTAAGTTAAGGGGCATAAATATTGGTAACTATTATAGTATGTCAGCATCATGGTAAATGTGTGTGTGTTAAGAAACCGAACATGGTTAAGACCTACTATTATATATAATACTATAGGCCTATTCGTGTTCAGGATCTGAGTCTGGTTAGTGTAAAAGTGTGTATAATCAAATATGCACATTATAGTCTATAAAATAGATCATACCTATTTATATGTTTAAAAATTATTTGCCAAGGCCTACACCGTGATGGTATATGCATAAAGAATACGTTGGCTTCAAATGGTGCTATAAATAATGCAAGCCTAACTGTTACCTTTGTAGTGTTTATCGTTTGTATGCTAATATCTATGGGTAGGCTAGCCTCGCGTATGGCTTGCAGTGGCCGTACTGCCTAAAAGGTAGGCTGGCGTAGGCTATAACCTAGATTGAATACGTCCATATAATGCGTAGCTTCAAGTACTTACTTACACATCTTTATAAACATTATGTATAAGGTATATATTTTTTTTTTATTATCAATCATATAGGCTAACCTATATGGCATTGTTGTAATAAAGTAACTTACCATTTTAAGACAATGGGCAGTCAAGTGATCATTCCACTAAATATAAATATTCTACATATCACGTCACAAAGTAAGGACAGACTTTTGCATACTAACAATAGCCAGCATAGTATCCTTGACTTGTAGGCAACAGGTGAAGTTTATATTATAACATTACCTGTAAGGGAGGACCGGGTAGGCTACCAATCGTAATGTTCATATCATTGTAACAGTAGCGTAAAGTAATGCGTAATAATGGTTCAGTCGCATCAATAAGTTTTGTAATACACCTGATACATGTAGTTACGGTGTGATAATGGTGATAAGAAAATCGTGTTATAGTAGCCTAGTAGGCCTATGAAGGTAGTTGTGGAGGGGGTAGTGTCCATGAAATGGTATGTCTGGTGCCGTAAGAATAATAACAGTACCGTACATAATTACAGTAACGGTTGACGTGGTAAAAGTAATAGGCCTATTGTGGCAAAATGTTCAGAAATCGCTCCCAGGAATATTTGTACGAGAGCACAGTAGGCCTGTAACCAAATATACATAAGAGTATATGATTGTAGTGGTTGTAACTGTACCAACCTAAGGAAGTTCATGGATCATTTTGTTAAATATAAAGCAACAGGTTATCTAAGTTAGCACTAATAGAAGAGGAAAGAATATTGGTTGTACTTGTGGTGGTGGGCTTCCTCAAGGCACTAGGCTAACCCAGTTCCTTCACCATCAGCCTAACCCACTTCCAACCACCCGCCCACTGCCTCCACCCACTCACCCGCCCACCTACCCACCCACCAACTCTCTACCCCACAAAATACTTAACATGCTTGACACTTTTAGAGACAAATGTGGAGTAGAAATTAGAAATCACAGGGGTACAAATACACTTTCTCTCCCTATCGTACTCACCTCAGGCCTTGAACGTCCATACTCATCTTGGCGGCTTCTTCTCGAATGACACACTCGTCTCACAAAATGGGCATAGCTTCCGTAACCTCGTAAAATCCGGCAAATTTCGATTGTCTCACAAATTTCCGCAAGAACCTCACATTTCACCATCCGAGTGAGAACTATACCCAACCCATCACATGGTCACTTCGACACTGAGGCGTGAGGCAAGTTGTCTTTCAGTCTGGGCTACCTAGACATTGCCACTTCTCGCCATAATTTTAATAATACTTTGAACGCCTTCATTTCTTTTAAATCATTGTTGTTCATTTTCCTATTTACCAAGACAGAGGAAATTATTCGATAATATTACAAATCAGTATGTCACTTAGTTTCCTATACCTTCCATCTGAAGCTTGTTACTAGGACCTCCCCATTCCCAAGCACACAAATTAGGAAATCGAGATCACGTGGTGGTAGGAGTAGTCGCATGGTTGCCAGGTTCTCCATACAGGGAATCTCAACAGGTTGGCCGTCTTGGGTGAGCGTCTTGAAATCGTACGGCATTTTTTCATCATTATTTCCATTTCAATAACAACGTTAAATAATTTGCACGGGTATTATAAAGTAAGAAATATACTGAAGTACAAATAAAAGGCATGCTTAGGCCGGGTGAGTAATGAAATTGATCGATAAATGGACAATACGAGTGACAGTGGAAGGAAGCATCATCACCATCAACATCACCACTACCACTACTACTCTTGTTTGCTGCTGGACTTACTATACACACGCACACTCGCGTCTCGCCCACTCACTTACTCACTCCACCCACTCGCATCGACACAGGCTCATTCACCTCCACACACACACACACACACACATGATTAGAGTAAAATTAATGTGTAGTGTAAAATTGCTTGTGCACAGTTACAGACAAAAATTATCCCGAGCGAAACTAGTCTTCTAAATGTTTACATTTTTCTTGCCCCTGATTTTGGGAAGCTTTTTGGCCTGGAGGTAAACCTCAGTTTTTGTGCCTCAGATTTTGGAAAATATCCGAACCTAACTCCTCCTAAAGTACTAGACCATATCATCCAGATATCATCATAAACTTTCAGGGATGATTCCTATAGTATTGGGGTAGGGTTTTCAACCTATTTAGAACTACCCTAGTGGTTAAAAGGAAAATATTCCCGTAGTGACTTTAATCAACAATGACGACTTTCAACTTCTCTCGGCCTTCCAAAGTCTTCAGCTTTGGACACCTAATTTCCATAACATTTTCATTGCAATAAATACATGTAATGATGTATCAACTATGAATATACAAAACAAATCATACTGAAGTATACTGTTAGATATTTCTGCCAATTAGTACTTCTTTTTGTCAAGAAATAAGAGAAGAATACAGCACAGTGTAAGATAGCAATAGATATAATAGATAGATACTGTGGATACAGGGAGAAAAAAATATATGACGTATGGTATTAGTGGATGTGTATATGACGGTAAGTGTTGTTCGTTTGTGTACATGTTTGTGTGTTTGAGTGTGTGAATTAGTGTTTGCATTATAGTGTGTGCGTGACTGTGTGTACATACATGCGTGTGTACGTGATAGGGGTGATACAGACCACATGACCGTCTGGTTAAGATATACCTCCATATGGCATCCACTTTCACATACCCATACATACATACACATGAATATACTCATTGAGCTGTACACACACACACACATTTCGCAGTATACACACATATAGCTGCACACAAAAACACACACATACACACACACTTTTAGCAGTAAGCATACATAAAGCTGTACCCACACACAGATATATATTTTGCGGTAAACACACATAGAGCTGTACACACACACACACAGACATACATTTCGCAGTAAACACACACACATAGAGCTGTACACACACAGACACACAAATTTCGCAGTAACTTCAACACTAAACATTACCCCATTGCCTTAAGGACCCTGTGATCGTGTATAAAAATTGGAGCCTTCTGATTCCTCCTGACTATGCCATGAAACGAGCTCCTTCTATATGGATGGTGTTTTGTGGTCATATTTGTAGGACTCTCTAACCTCCAATTCTCTGACTACAACACGGGGTCCCTTAAGTGTATAGCAAGCATTTTCCTCCTCAGACTCACGGCACACACAAACAACAAGCATTTTCCTTCTTAGAACCACAACATACAACTACAACCATGGACTGTGTTGGTAATACTGCAACAATAATAATAACGATAGCACTAAAAGTTCTATCAATAACAATAACTTCAATTACAATCACATTAATACTATGCAATAACCATAACAACAATTAATAATATATAACCAACAATAAAAATAACAACACTAATAAACTGTAGTATTTGCAATAACAACAATATCAATAATTAATAACAATACCAATGAAGACAGTTATAATACAAACAATAACAACAGTAAGAACATTACGAAGACAATAATAATACATACAATAACAAAAGTAAGAACACAATAACAATGTTAAGAAAACAAGCAATAACAATGGCATAACATGAGCAATAAGAATATCATAACATCAGTAATAACAAAAAAATAGAGACGGTAAGAATTTGCTGTATCAATAACAATAACAAGAGCAACAATTACATGAACGCTAATAATAATAATAATTGCAATATCTTCCTCGTCTTCATAGTTCGGTACCAATTATTTAGCCACATTCTTCAGAAATAATAATAACAAATAAATACTATATCCAGGTCCAGATATTTTCCAAGCTCTATAAGCAATTATTACCAGTCACGAGGCCCACTTATTATAGTAAAAAGTTCGTACAGGAGAAACGCCTGTCGAATCATTTTATTTATTCCTTCCTGGGCCGGTATTCACAAAACGTCTTTTAGAGTTGGGACTCGGTTGTATGTTTACATTTCTGACCTCACCATATTGTTTCAGGTTCATTTCGAAGCAGTGAATGGTTTTGCTATTCTATTTGTATGAGCTGTTGATATGGTTTCGAAGCAGTATCAGGTACTATAGTCCTCGCCATGAATGAATGCTTTCGGGTAAAATTTTAAGTGACCATTGCTTTTGTGAATACGGGCCCAGCTACCAAACAGTGGGACAAACAGACGAGTAATTATATACCTAACCAAACTAGTTACCTCGTGAAGGAGTAATAATGGATAGCAACAACTAAATCAGTTGGTATATAATTATGTAGCAAATAAACAATCGTCTTTCTCAACACTCCGCTTCTCCTAGATTGTCTACCGTCTGTCTACTGAAATCCCTTCCTTAATGAATTTTATTATGATTCATCACTCCAACTACGATTTTTTTTTTTTTTTTTTTTGCCTTGGTGTCTCTTCATATCCGAGTTTCCATGCCGTCTCTTTATAAGTCAATTTCATATAATTTCTTAACTCCACTTGATTATATCCAGGTCTTTACTCTGTCAATAAAGTGGTTAATTAAAATATCTATATAGTTCTTAAGTTTTCGAATCCACGCTGATCTCTCTCTCTCTCTCTCTCTCTCTCTCTCTCTCTCTCTCTCTCTCTCTCTCTCTCTCTCTCTCTCTGAACACAGTCACATTACAACCCCACTTCACTGATACTGGCACTACCACGACTACAATGACAACTATCACACACATAACCACAGCCCCCTGCAACCAACTACAACTACCACAACTACCACCACTCACACGCCAGACACGAGACCCTTAAATCACACCATTTTGGTATGAGGCAGACCCACCCGCTCAACAGAGAGAGAGAGAGAGAGAGAGAGTGTGTGTATGTGTGTGTGTATGTATGTGTGTGTGTGTGTGTGTGTGTGTGCTACATATAACTCACACAGGAATGCCCATATAGACAAACCGACAGAGCTAGATTATGGAGAAAAAGAAATTCAAATACAATAATATTATAGAAAAATATGTATACTATACTCAGTTTGTCTGGTTTTACTCCTTTCAATGTGACAAAAAACATTGTATTGTGATTCCTGCCCTCGCGACACTAGAGCTAGACCTGTCAATCATTCCTACACACGTAAACAGATAAAATATAATGGAATTTTATTGTCTGAGTGAAAAGTTGTATTGAGGTGAACACTCCCAGGCAGGCGGCGTGGAGAGAGTCGGGGTTAAGGAGGTAGGACACTGTTGGTAAATCTGAAGCAAATGATTCTTCCAAACTATTCCAGACAACAGGGCGCCATTATATTTGTTCATCTGGTCCTGTTTCCTGACATACTTTGGAGGAATCAAGTAGCTCCAATGTACCACAAGTATACTCTCTCCTTATGGGGGAAGTTTTGTGTTGATAATTCTGGAGCAACTGAATCCTCCAAACTATTCCAAGCAACAAAACACCCTTATTTTTGCTTTTCTGGTCCTGTTTCCTGGTATATTTTGGAGGAATCGAGGAGCTCCAATTTAACAAAAGCAAATTATCCCCTTAACAGTGTTGGTAAATCTGGAGCAACTTATTCCTCCAATGTGTTCAAAGCAACACATCACCATTATGCTAGGTAATCTAGTCCCGTTTCCTGGTATACTTTGGTGGAATCAAGGTGCTGTAATGAACAAAAGTATACAATTCCCTTAAGCAACGGTTGACGACCTCTGTAAATACAATATATATAATGTTTTTACTTCTTGTCAGAGAGGAACAGTTGAAATGTCCTAAGGTTGAACATTGTTTACATTTTCTTAGCATAAATATGATAATTGATAAAGTCTGTTGATAAAGTTTTATTATTTACACACGCACTCACAAGGTGTAAGAGTTAAAACAATTTGTGTGGGAGATTCCCATAATGTGCAACATGTCTTTGGAAAAACATCTCGCAGTAATCGCCTTGAGAACCCACCAGTCCACCACCAGATGTTACTCACCACAATCTTCACAGGTATCATGCAGACAACTATACAGTCACAAACAAAACTCATGTTCCTATCATATGGTTAATCACAATGCTATATTTATTCGTTTTTTCACCTACACATGACTTCCCACTATATTTAAGTTGCTATAAGTAAGTAGATACTACACTATAACATAATAGTATTATGCAAAATAGATTACTCTGATCTCTGTCGCATGTCAACAAACACGACTTTTATTTGTTTATAACTGTACATACATACATACATACATACATTCATTCATCATTATCTGCACTGGTGTTGTTTTGACTGTTGTGTTGCGGTCCACATCTCAGCGGTGTGTGGCAACAAGTGCATAGGTAGCAAGCAAGGAAGGAAGGAAAGAAGGAAGGAGGCTGCAAGTGTGAATCAAATGCTACTGTTTCATCCTGACTACTCCAAGAAAAATACCTCTTTATATCAGATAAGTGTATAGTTTGTTTTGTAGCACCTCTTGGAGAAATCCATTCAGTGGTCGTATGCAATATATTTACCTCGTTGAAAGTATAACCACATTAATATAGCACAAGGTGTCATCCATCTGGTCCTTCATAGTTATAGCTGTTGTTGTTTACTGTTATCACTTATTATTGTCATGTGCTTCAGTGAGTCATGCAGTCTCCTCGGTCCCTCACATCTGATTCAACTGTATTCAAAATTTTGAGGTTTAGTGTCTCATTCGTTTCATTCCTTGTAAACCGTTCACAATGTTCGAATCAAGAGGGAAGAACCTCACAAACACAATATCTTAAGGAGTCTGTCTTGTTGGTAAATTGGAGAACTACCGATTCCTCCGAATAGTGTCAGAAGACAGACTCTTTAAGTGGTATTAATAGGGGATATGTTGTTTCGTGGTATAGTTTTGAGGAAGCAGACAGAGACATTCCATTTCACCAACAAGAGAATCTCACCTTAAGGATCATGGAAATAATTATGAAGTACCAGAAAATTTAAACATAAAAGATACACACTATGATAAAAATCCCACTTGTGTTAATTAATTGAATCTGAGAATATGACACAGTACAGTACTCTGCTCTTTGCAAACAACATCACTGTACTCCACTACCAACTCATACCAACATTGGATGAGAAGGAATGAGGTGACTAGAAGTTACCTGATAAAGAAAGACGGAAATGAGGTGGAGTGAGATGATAATGATTTTGAAGGGAGATAAAATGAAGAGAGAAATAAATGACAGGAAGACAAACGGGTACAGAATATCGATGAGAGAGAGAGAGAGAGAGAGAGAGAGAGAGAGAGAGAGAGAGAGAGAGAGAGAGAGATCAGATAAATGAGATTGCTTAACACGAAAAATGAATAGTATTGATAGAATATATGCTGGAGATGAAACAAATAAACAGAATGAGATCAATAATATTGATAGATTATAATTATAGGATGGAGATGAAACAGACAGACAGACAGAATGAGATAATTTGCTGGACTGAATATTATGGAGATGGGATGAAATGAGATGCGATGTGAAACCCAAACAAAGGTGGAAGCTATATAGTGTGTGATGGAAGGAAAGGGTGGAGACGAGATGGAATGAGATAAGGAGGAGGGATACACGGAAATGTAACAAGAAGTAGGGCAAGGGGACGGCTGCTTGTGTGTGTGTGTGTGTGTGTGTGTGTGTGTGTGTTCTATATTTTGTACTATGGACACCATAAACTAGTATGAACTTTACGTACGTAGAGTGAATGTAACATGTTGCATTGTTGTTTGTTGATAATTATCAGTCAGGTGTTTTGTGTATACAATTTGTTATGATGACTGCAGGAAAAATAATCAGATGGAGTATTAGAATTATATTTATTTAAGCATATTTGCTTGAAGAACAAATTAAATTCTTCAACAATATGTCTATACCTGTATAGTACGTTTCTTTGAATGTACAGTCGAGTATAAAAGTCATGTCACATTCAGAATTTGCAGTTAGTAAATCAAATTATCCTGTAATAATAACAATATAAATACACTTTCATATTATCAAGCATAATTCTGTATAGATAATTTCATAATATGTGTTTAATCCGTATATACAAAAGGATATTGAGAAATTAAACTAGAATCAAGGGCTGTACAGTACAGTCACAGGTTTATTTTCCGACTCTTATTCTTTCAAAGATTCATAACATTGCACAAAACATCCTACCGTCACTTATTAATGATATTTCAGTTTACAAAGTTAGAGAGGGCCAGGTAGGAGACAGAATTTGCATGTAATTGTGTAGCGAGGGATGTATGGATGGATGAATGGGTATTCTGATACTCTTCACACCTATAAACATTAATAACAAAATGTTCTTGTAGATTTGATAATGTTTATAATATACAGTACAGTGTAAATCTTTATACGTGAATTTTTATTCTGTGCTAACATGAAATCACGACAGAGTTGCATGACATTTAAGCCCTGCACCCTGATTTATCAGTATATATATATTCATGTAACTGTATTCACCCTCACAGATACAATAACTTTCTTTGTTAAGAATTATAGGGTAAGGGAAATTGGAATGGAGTTGTACAAAGAAGCTTTACATTATAGTCAGAAGAAACCAATGAATTCGAGAAAACGTAATGCATCTCTCTCCTCCAGGCAACGTTAGGGTAAACTATATGATGAGAGAGAGAGAGAGAGAGAGAGAGAGAGAGAGAGAGAGAGCAGGAGGTTGGAGGGTGGGTGGGGTGAGATTCGTACCCTCTCACGTCCCTCTGACAAAAAGACACAATGACAAAGGACTACTATCTCGGTCAACAATGGACTAAACGGTTGGTGGTGATGGGAGGAATGAATATTTATTGTCCTGGCTGGCTGTGTGTTGCTGACTCTGCTTGCTCGTATCTCAAAGCCAGTATTTGTGGGAGATGATGGAGTCAAGTCGTGAGCACGTGGTTGTTGTGTGTGTTTATTGTTTACGATTGTCCACGAACAAAATAAAAAATATTTCTGGGTAACCTGCCACAATACAAGCTCTGAGGATGTTAGTAGTAAATAAAAATATAGTATAAAATGTAATATATGTGGTGAAGGAGTTGAGACATACAGTGTACCGCACGTTAAAAGAATTGACAGAGTGACTTAAGAAGAGGTAATACATTTTTTGGTAAATCTAGAGCAACTGATTTCTCCAAACTATGCCAAGCGACAGGCCACCTTTATTTTGTTAATGCGGACCTGTTTCATGGCATGCTTTATAGGAATCAAGGCGCTCGAATGCATTAAAAGAATACTACTTCCTTAAAGAGTTTTATGACATTGTAACCAGGAGAGAAAAGGGGGAGGGGGAAGTACAGAACCACAACAAAAACAAGGAAAGGAAAGTGGAAGACTATTAAAGGAGTGATACCTGAACACTCGTAAATGGAGACATGATGAATGATATATATGTAAAGGGCTGTAAACTCGTAAACGGAGAGATACTTGAAGGATGTGATAAATTTAATGTATAGGAAGTGATAGATATATAAACTCGAAATTTGAAGGAATGATCAATGAGGTGAATAAACAGTGTATCAATATTTCTTTGGGAACACCGTTATGAATGGTTAACAGACGAGTATATATAACTTAACTATGGATACGAATTCCAAAACTTAACGAAAGTACTGATGATGCGACAAAAAATTAATAGTGTCAAAGATAGATCGTGTTTGTGTGTATACCGTCTGACCCAAGATTGTATGATACAGTGTTTGGTGTAAGTGTGTAGTCTGACAAGCGTATAATTACATAATGAGTGGTTGAGGGGACATTCTGTGAGGGTGAATTGTAGAGTTAATGATTCCTGCAAACTATGACATAAGACAGATTATACACTGCTATATATAAGAGTAGGCCTGCCTGGGATCTGTTCTCTTACATACTTTGGAGGAATTAGTAGCCCTCCATGCACTCCAGTTCCCAGATATAGAACAATACCCCCGACTTAAAGAGGAGGTAAATCTGGAGTTAATGAATCATACAAACTATTCCAAGCAACAGAACACCATTATTTTTGGTCATCTGGTCCTGTTTCCTGGCATACTTTGGAGGAATTAAGGGACTCCAATGTAACAGAAGTGTATAACTATATGTGGTAACGATGACCAACACACTGGCATCATGTACCGACTATAACCCTGTGAAACCATCGTAATTTAGACTATCTGTTATCGTAGTCTGTCAGACCGTTACTTTTACATACGACTCTCTAACCATGTGTACAGTCACGGGCCAAAATAAGTATATTAGGTCTGCTTCTAATAGCCTGATGGAGTATTAAACGACTCCAGCAAGTATGAAGCATAATAAAGGTTGAAATTGGTTCTTTGGTACAGTATGTCAGATGATTCAAAACATCAACATGACTTGAATACTTATCATGGATCGTAACTGTACATTATCCGAGATAATTATAAACCTTGGTACAGGAATGGGTTGGGTATGTGTTTCTCTAAAGTATGTCCTGTTAGACTGACTGAGTATGCTTTAAAGGGTTTGGGCGCCTCTTCGGGCCAGGCCACTCTATTTCAATTCTTCACGTGTCCTTCCTTTCCTCCTTTTTCCTTCGTGTTTGCTGTCCCACTCATCATCATTTCCCTCGTCCTACGGGGTTCGTCAGGATAAGGGGACGTCCTATTTCATTTTCAAACAAAATAAAAATGTCCTCAAAAAATGATGTAGCATAACAAAGGGAACATTCACCAGAAATTCATCCTCATTCTAACACTTTAGGTCGGCCACTTTCGCGAGCGAGGCGAGTCTTCTATATTTTCCGACATGTTTTTGCCCCTGATTTTGGAAAGCTTTTTGAGATGGTGGTCAACCTTATAGTTCCTGTGCCCCAGATTTTGGAAAATGTCCGAACCTAACTCCTGGACCATACCAGATGTCATCACCAAACTTTCAGGGAACTTTCCTACGACTTTCAACTTCGCTCTACTTTCCAAAGTCTTCAGCTTTGGGCACCAAACTCATTTTTTTACTGTTAGGATGTGGGAGGTGTTTTAGGGTTTTATCACCCGTTTTGGACCCTTTTCGACCCTATTCTTCTATTTAATGTTTTCCTTCGTGCTTGCTGTCCCTCCTCTTTATCACCTTCTCTCACGTTTTGATGGGTAGACTACTCCATAACTAGGGCAGTCTTCATTCATCTTCAAATCAATTCTCCATTTCATACTCCAAGGTCTTTCAGGCTTAGTACATTTTGTTTGATTCCACTTTTCACCATTATCATAATTTTCTTCTCTCCGTATGGGAGTATTGCCTGTAGTGATGTGGGCAATATTTTAATATTTTTATGGGTTTTGGCGCCCCATATGCCCCATCCACTCCCTTGCAGTTCTTCAACTGTCCATCTTTTCTCTCTATTTCCTTTCTGCTTGCTGTATAATTTCTCTGTCTCCCTCTTCTGGCGCTATATGACCTGTTATCTCTCCTTTGTCATTTTTGTAATACTATGAATTGTCTGGCGTAGCAGTCTCCTTTTTTCCCCTTTTCATTCATTCATTTCGTTAACATGTATAGCATTGGTAGCCTACTCTCTTTGTACATCTTATATTATTATTACAGATTATCCTCAATTATGTTAATAAACAATTATACAGGGATAAAATGGAAATATGCAATTGTTATAGACCCCTCTAAATATATCCATTTTCTGTAGAAAATATAAAGTATCATATTGAAATAGAAGAAAACTGAAATATTTAGGACATACTTTAATAAATATGCAAAATCTCAAGACGATTGAAAATATTCGGCGTCTATCCATTTTTAACTCTAAAAAATATTAATTATATGAAAACTGTGATCTGGAAAACTCTGGCACAGTACTCCACACTGACGCTGAGCTACATAACGGTGTATTCATTCCGGTTACAAAGGAATATGTCGAAATAAAAAGGCAACACAAAGACGAGGAAACCTGGTGGTCTTTTACGAGGCTAACATGTTCTTTACAACAAATAAATGCTATTATTTGAAGGAAAGGATAATTCTATAATGAACAAAGTGTCCGCTCTGTTGTGCAATACCCATATCTCTTCCATTCATTGCCACTATTACGTTGTCATTGTTTGTATTCATATAACATATAATTTCCCCAGGAATCTTAACGCAATATCCAGTCATTCGGACCAAACAGTGTTCAAACTGTTTAATTGTGTCAAGCATCCATTTCGTTGTCGTTCATATTTACTCATTAATTAAATAATACGACCTCCAGAACTGCTGCTTGGTAAACTGGTGAAAAGTTGTGTGGAAGGTAATAGGCCTACGGTACTACACTGTAACTCTATAAGGATGTTATTAGCTTATTGCAAAACTATTTTTAAGGTCTTACAACCGATGAAGATTTGAACGTACCATATTTCAGATTCTGTATATGGCTGCTGTTCCTACAATCCAGCTGTAAGTTCAGCGGGTCCACCCGGTCCCGCCACCAGAGGCGCTGTAGTTGTTTGTTGACACGATGTCATGGTGGTAGACAGAGATGGTTGAAACATCTGTACATACTTACCCCAATCTCTGCCAACATCCAGACTACTTCACTATACCAGTAGGTGATTACTGTATTTGGTTTTGCTGCACAGTTTAAAGGAGAGATATTAACTCACCTTGCTATCTCCTCTGGCCTCTGCTATTTCATTTCCTTCCCGGGAACTTCACTTCTCTGCCATTTTAGCTCTCGGTCAACTGAGCCCTAAAGATAATCAAAGGCTGCACACCATAAAACCAAAATCAAGGATAATTTTGACATGAGAGGCACACAAACACTTTATTATAGTCCATGAGCTGAGCCTGGAACTTAAGAGAGTACCAAAAAGGTGAATAAATATCATGTGCACTTTCAGCAATTAAGGTGGATGTCTGAAGTGTTGCGAAATGGTTGATGGACATTCCAGAAATATAGCTAATCAATCACCTTTTTGGCAACCTATCTCTAGCAAGTATAGTAAATTTTTCACCGAAAATCGAGAATAAAGTAATAAAAATGGCAAGTCTTCAACTAAAGATCATATTAAGAGACTTCTAGTTGGTCTCATCTTATTCGTTTCTTAATTCTGCATCTTTTGGTGTATAATACATGCAACTTAGGACACAAATTTGCTTCATAATGTGAGAAAAGTGAAGGAAAAGTAGACCAATTTGTAGTATTTTCTTACGACTTTGTTTACAAACTTTCTTTTGTTTCTGCCCAATCCGTATCTGGACGACGAGAACACAGATTCTACGTATTTGGTCAGTTCTCGTCAATGACTATACAAGCCTTTTTATAGTCATTGGTTCTCGTCACTGAAACCAAGCGCTCCCAAGACGGTCTTGGTACCCCAATCCTCCGCTTGGACGACCAGATGACGTCTTCTAGTTAGTTGGTTGCTGGCGGGTGTTGCAAGCACAAGTCTGTGGTCGTGGCTTTTCTTGTTGGCCTCTTGGTGCTAGAGTGAATTTAAGATGTGTATTATAATCTGAAACTTTTGATACGTATGATTATGTATGTAATATTGATATTTTGACTTTAAGCACAAAGGGTATTCAAAATTTAGAGGAAGTAGCAGTATAGTATAGAGGCAGTGAGGCCTCGTGATTCTTTTTTATCCTTTCCTAAAAGAATGGATCCTCTTTTTTTTTCAATATTCATGGATTCCTTTGCTAGCCTACTGTACTTCCCACCCCTTTCATGGATCCTCTCACCAGCAGAGTGAGTTTTAGTCACCTGGCAACACTGATTGATGTAAAGATGTGAGGTGCACTGTACAGTGTCAGAGTCCGAGTCTGTCCGACTCGGAGTGATCACTGATCAGTGAATCACAGTGATACCGCCCAGCCCAGGGAGGACGGCAAGTTGTCGTCGGCAACACGCATTATGAGGTTAGTTATCAATATTATCCCTTCATCACTTTATGTTGACATGTAGATTAATCCAATATAACTCATAGTTGTGTTTTAGACTTCCATGGACTTGTATCTGGATGGATTTAATATGTGGCTTGTAATTTTGGAGGTAATAAGGGATATGGGTTGTGTTTCTCGAGATGTTCAAGAAGCCATTTTGACAGGTAGAAAACGTTTTAATAATGGCGAAGGAAAATGTCTACTATGTAATGAGGAAATTGAAAATCTTGAGCATTTCCTATTATTCTGTCCTAAATATCAAGAAATAAGATTAAAAAGTGAATTATTTGTGCAACCTTATGTAGAAAATAAATTAAGTGAACTGCTTTTTGAGGATGGTGTAAACAGAGAAAAAATTAAACGAACTATTCAAGACATGTGGAACAGAAGAGTAAAACTTATTAAAGAGAATCAATAAAGAGCTCAGTCACAGGTAAATTAAAATAATCTACAGGAGGGACCGTAGCAACTGGTTTCACCTCCGGAAAGCACCAGACCAGACCAGGTCGTGGTTGTAATACCAGCCCTTGACTTCATAGCTATTGGATTATTATTATTGTATTTAGGGTTGTGACCCACGTGAAAGAGAAACATTGTATAAGGTTTAACAGGAACCACCGTAAAATTTATAAAAATAATTTTGGGAAAATGTGGTTTAAACGATGGTATGGCACCGGTACGATAGCACTGTTGTTTGTAAATGGAGTCGTCGTACTATAATATAGATACCACGCCATCGTCTACACCATGAATGTCTTTGATTATGTCCCTACGACCCATTCCTTCGAGTCCATGTATATGTCTAACCTATTTTTAAAGCCATTTAGTGATTTTTATTACTCGTTCCTCTCCTACACAACGTTTGGTATTTCTGAGTGAGTTACAATTTTTTTTTTTTTTTTTCAATTTTTTTTTTTTATACCGTATATATATATTTTTTTTCATTTATTGAAAGAATTACCCTTTTGTAACTGTTGCCAGATCTAGCTAGGTTCCAGTATTTTGCCCCAGTCACTTCCTGTACTTTACTTCGAATATTTCCCGGTTGTTTGATCAGGTTAGGTCCCGGTAGTCTGCTGTGCGGAAGAAATGCCGGTAAAAATTTACAATAGCATGTCCAAGGTTTTTTTTTTTTTTGTGAAATGTTTTACAGCCATTCTAACCAACCTGACCTGACCTAACCTAACCTAACCTAGACCTAACCCTAACAACCTTTGGTCCTAACCCTGACGACTTTCAGTCCTAACCCTAACAACCTTCGGTCCTAACCCTAACAACCTTCTAGAACATCAGCGCGCGGTGTATATATGAAATTTTATATTGTGACGAATCCAAATACGAGCACCAACTTAAACCTTCATAACGGTATTGTATATATAATTAACTATTATGTTTGCATATTGACATTAAACTAAATTAGAAGGATTGCTTATAAACTTATACCGTAATTCTTTCTATCAAGTGATATATCAAGTGATAAGAGAGGGAGGTCATGATTACTTGTTACCAGACAAACCAACCTGATCTAACCTAAATTGGAATGTGGCTGGCCACCTTTGAACCTAATTTGAGTGTCCAACGAGACCTATTGCATTCCAATGATTTGACAGAAATATAGACCCCAGATATGTATTTAAGGGGGACGGGCTTGGGGGAATTTGGGGGGGTGCAGGAGTAGGGGAACAGGCTTGGGGGGGTTAGGGGGGAGCAGGAATAGGGGGAAGTGCTTTCTACCCACCCTAAGCCAGTCCCCCTATTCCCGCACCCCCCCAGTCCCCCCCAAGCCTGTCCCCTAATTCCCACACCCCCTTAAGTAATTATGTAGATGATTGGCATCTTGGTTCTGTAATACTTCAAACTTTTAGGAGACTTGCTATATCTTGTCAAGAGCTCTGTTTGCTTCTCTATTTTGCTTGCCAGTAATATATATCAATATTTAGTAAAAAGCGAGTAGGGAATTATTTTGATATTTCTAATGAATAATTAGTTCTTTTTGTTCTATTCCCCTTTTTTTTAGAGTCGTACATTTTATGAGTTCAAAATTTTTACCATTAAATTTGGTATTAGTCATATTCAGGATAAGTACAGTATAGATATTCATTTTTCATGTTCCTTGTTATCTATTACTGTGGGTGGAATTAGTGGCAGTGTCTATAACATTTTAATGTTATAATTCATGAGGTTATCGTACTGTATCACCTGTAAGTTGGTTACTATTTCCATCAAAAGTAGTTTCTTTTTACCCTAATTAATGTGGTAAATATACCGGTACAGTATTACCTTTTTTCATATATGAACACAATTAAGGACAATCTATTTTTGCTTATACTATTAATGAGCAACAATATCATAAAATATATGTCTCTCTTTAGATTAGTTTATATACTGATTTTCAGTCGACAACTGATATGAGATACAGTACAGTACTGTATTTTTTTACGCTTGGCCTAGAATTTATCTTGACTAATCCTTCGAAGTTCTAAAGATAGAACTAAATGAAACTGCAGCTGGTTTTATAACATGTACTTGGCAGCTCCTTGAAAAAAAATTTGAGCTCTCTATCTCCTCCCTCTTTCTGTTTGCTATGCAGTTCCTCCTTTCCCCTTCCCCATTGCGTCCCTCTCTCGGCTCTCTATCCTCATCCTCCAAATGCTCCCTTTCTTCCTAGAGGATGAAGGTTTAGAATCCTGTACACTTGGTTTCGGATTAAGATTTCAGGCTGATATATTAAATTTTGGAGTCAAGGTCATTGGCTTAGTGATGTTATGTACAGTAGCTATATCTTAAAGTTAGAACTTAAGGTAGAGTTTAACAGTCACATAAACTGGGTGTAATAAACTGTAATGGTTCATGTTTTTTACTAATAATGTACAAACTAAATATGGAGGAGGTATGGATATACTGTAAGGACCTTATCTTGGTCACCTCAGACTAGTGGCACTGACTATGAAGCCTATTAAGTGGTGTTGGTTAATTGGAGGGCTACTGTTTCCTTCAAACTGAGCCATGAAGCAGACTACCTCATATGAGAATTGTGTTTTGCAGCATAATTCTCGTATAGGATTAGGCTAATATCTACAGTATTTGGAACTTTTTAATTTTTATATTTAAAGATTGCTATAACCTATTACAAGTACTGTAAGCTAATATCAGTAAATAGTAAAATTAATTAGCATGGGGTCAGTAGTACTATGAGAAATATGACAATTATTATGATGGTACAGTATTCAGTATTAGGTAGTGATTGTAAAGAAGTAACATGACTAACTGTTCAATTCTTTTGAAAGCTTTCAATAATTATCTGATGTGACATCATTCACTGTACTGTATATATATTTATTAATGGTGTAAGACTCCTATGTATATTTTAAAAGTGAAATTATGTTAATTAAATGGATTTGGTAATTGGTGGTATGGCTACTTTTTTTTTTTTTTTTTTTTTTTTTATATTAACAAAGATAAGGACAAAGGCCACAGGCCCGCTTACCGTCCTCATCTACATAGTACAGTGAGAGAGTGGTCCAAAATCATGTCCAATTTCGTTCGAGATGCCCTGACACATTGCGTTTGAAGGTACATAAGTCGTAGAAAGGTGGAAAGATGGATGAAGGTAGAGTGTTCCAGAGTTGACCAGTTGTGTACATGAAAGACTGAGAGTACCGGTTAACTCTTGCATGAGGGAGTTGGACAGAAAAGGGGTGAGAACGAGAGGCTTGACGAGTGTTGCATGTTCTCCTGAGGGGAGGAAGCATACCAGGCATACATGGTACTGTACACTCACAATCCCTAGCCCATTTGAGTTCTAGAGCAGGCGGTTTCTAGATGACAGCTCACCCAAAGCCTCCATTGGTTCAAGATGTGTGTGTGGCCTCATGATGATTTGGATGGGCTGTTGTCCGGGAACCGCTTGCTTCAAATCTGAGGCTTTGACTCGGTAGGGCTAGGGATTGTGACACCAGGTCCCACAACTTTACTTTCATACACCTTTGCAAACTCCACATCTTGCATTCTCTCCACATGTCCAAACCATCTCGATGTATCTTACCCTCTCAATCACCCCACACTCCATACCAATTGCCTTATCACTCATACCACATCTCTCGGATAACTTATTGTGACTGCACCTATTCTAGACTGGTGAGCCCTACTCTATGTCCAGGTCTCTGATGCATATGTCCTCTTTTTACTGCCATCCTCACACTTCAATTCTTCATGATTCTCCCCAGTGAGCCTATGACCTGTCTACCCCTCACTGCTCTCCCTAATTTCTCCTTCCACATTCCCATGTTTACACAGAACTGTTCCCAGGTACTATCACTCCCTCACCTTCATCTCGCCCCCTAAACCTGAAGTTATTTCACACTTAGTCCCAGTTGTCACTCTCACTCTATACTCTATAGAGTGTAGCAAAGTCGATCATTTCGGCTTCTGCCCTTGCAAATACCAACACCTTACTTTTACCAACATTCACCTTCAGTTACCCACAGACTGTAAAACTCATCTACCACCCTCTGTAGCTCCCTTTCACTCTTTGCCATAAACACAGTATCATCTGCACATAAACTTACCACCTTGGACCAATATACTACATTCAACCTCATCTCCCTCATACAACCATCCATATAGATATTGAACAGCCATAGTGACATGACACACCCCTACACTGATATCAACATTTTCACTTGGGTCACCCTCTACCCACACACATGCTTTTGCCTCTATAATATGCCTCAATTCCTTCCAGGAAGTTCCCACCAACATCGTAAATCCTTAACACATCTGCCATAGCTCTCTAATCAACCCTATTGTGTGGCTTCTCCAGGTCCATGAAAGCAGCATACAGTTTCCTACCCTTCCTTATTTCTCCACATCCTCGACCCTTTCTGAACCACCCCTCCTGCTGCATGGCTGCAGCATAATCCCAGCTGTCCAATTTCAAGATAATATTAACACTTAGCCCACTTCACCTGGGGTTATGATTAATAATGTCTCATACTACAGTAGTTTACAAAATAACTATAATTACCTCTTGTGAATGGTGCAGTGAATTGTAAAAAAATTGTAAATTTAATTGTAAAAAAAAATGACAGAAATGTGCTGCCATGAAACTTGTACTAAAAGGAATGAAAATTACTAGCATTTTTTCAGTTATGTATCACTGAAATTATGTTTTTTATAACTGGAGAACATATACAATAATGGAGTTATGCTAGAAGTTTGAACTAAATCCATCAATGTTTTATCTTCAAACATTGTGTGATATTGTACTGTTTGTCATGCCTTCTAAAAATGCAATTTTTCCTCAGGAAAAAAGACTGAGGAGAGGGAACACAGGATACTGAGGTCTGGAACCAGAGGTGGACCGGTACCCTTTACCCCACCCAAGATGGATGAAGACCTTGAAGTGGCCAAGGCCCTACTCACCAAGGACCTTCAGTTGGGGAGGGTGTGAAATAGTATGGCCTGCCAGCTGGGTTCCTTTCCCAAGTCCAATCCTCTACTCGTGTCGCCTCTTCAGCTACCGGTACTGTGACAGAATCAACTGTTCACCCTGTCAACGAGCAGGGTGGAACACTTGACAATGTGGTCCTTGGTGAGTATTGTGTAAACTCCAATTACAATTTAGGGTGTTGACCCCATCTGGTTACATCATTGGCCATCATAAGGGCTGTATTAACATGTAATGTGTACTGACAGTAAGTGATGATGCTTATGAAAGGAGACAGAGAAGGGAGAAGAAGCACATAAGAAAAATAAGAGGAGGGATGTTTGAAAAGAGGTATAGGATTGGCTCAAGTCTGGAAAGGGGCCAAAATACTAAAAGAATTGTTCACATCCTAGCAAGCATTTTACTGGCTTGTTTAATTTTCCATTAAGAAGTCACCTACTTTGTAAATAATACTGGCAATATTAATGTGCCCATTACAGAATTCCTAGCATTTAGTCTGGTCTCTCATGCTAGGAAGGTCACCAGTGAGACCAGACTAAATGGTTCCCATCTTTCAGTTCTTCAACTGTCCCTCTTTTCTTTTTATTTCCTTCCTGCTTGCTGTCAAACCTCTCTATCACCTTTTTTTGGCGCCTAATATCCATCAATCAAATAAAAAATTACAGAATGTAATGCAGTACTATATTTGTTTTCAGAATTTGTTGCCCATTAATGACCCTCCTCATCCCTCTCCTTTTACATTTTCTTTTCATTCATCCTCATCTATTGCCATCCGTTTCCTGCTCCTTTTCCCTTCTCTTCATCCTTTACTCCCTCTATAACTACTTGTACTATAGCCAACACTCAATCTTCTTTGTGCTCAATTTCTCAGTTTTCTTCATATCCCGTCATACCTATTCACCCTTCACCTCCATGTTGCCTTCACATCCTCTCCCAGCCACTCTTCTACTTTTGTTCATCCTTTACTTCTTTCTGCCTCCATCCCAATTTACTACTCATTCTTCATGCTGTGTTCCTGTTTATCTCACTTCATTACGACTATCCTTCTTCCATACCTTTTTCTGTAACTGTTTCCTCAGACTCATCATCTTCATGTCCTCTTCCCTCCCCCTTTTCAGCTGCTGCTTCTTCCTCTAAAACATCAGGTTCTGGGTTCAGAAGGACCCCCATAAAGAGGAAGCAAGAGTCCAGCTAAACCTTCGTAAGACAACAATAAGAGAGGGGAAGAGCGAGTCCATCCAAATGCCGGTCAGCCGAGGAAATAAAGATGAAGGTCGAGGAAGCAAGATTAAGAGTGGAAGAAGAGGGTCGTCGAGAGGCTCCCTTCTTTTATGGATAGGGCCCTTACTGGAGCTCCATGAATCCTCCAAGCCACAGAACCAGTAAGTATTTTTAATAGGGAATCTGTTGCCTGGAGAATTCATAGAGCACCAGTAAGGACGCTCAAATTATTTAAGACTATGGGCGTGAGGCCCGTAGTTTAAAAAAATATTAAGGGCTACTGGTGCTCTATGAATTCTCCAAACTACTCCAGGCAACAGATTTCCAATTAGAAACACTTACTGGTTCTGTGGCCTGGATTATTTTGGAGGATTCATGGAGCTCCAGCAAGGACCTTTAAATTTTCTAAACTACTGGCCTCAGTGGCCCCTTGATCTCCAAGGCAGAATCTGGGTGAATTTATTTTTATACATGGGGTTAGTATCAGTTGTAACTTAAACTTAGTTTAGCTGGTACTGCATCTTTATTCCTTTCATGTAAACAATATATAAAAATATTACTCTGCATACTGTCCTTTCATTTAAACACAGTATACTGAATACACTGGTGAAATGCCACCTGATTAATCAGTCTGCAATCCTGGCCTGACCTCCAGCAGTGTTATTGCAAGAGCCTAGGCAAGGGATATCTTGATCCAGCTCATTAATTTCCTTCCGCCACCTCTTCTCCATTTCAATGTTGTGCAAGACAAGATTATTTTTTTTGTGGTCCCAATGGCATCTGACAGGACTGTTTGAAGTGTCTCCAACTATCAGATGCAGATCGTTGGATGCAAAGTAGTGTAGTGCTACCAACAGCTGAAGTTCTGGAGGATTCCTGAGACCTGGTGATAATGTTATGGGTTAGTACTGCATATAAAGTGAGTATCTTGTGGAAGCAAAGTATGGCATATATTGTGCAGTCCACATATGTAAAGTAGAAGTATGGAACAAACACCTGAAATAGCCCCCTTAATGAGCAGAAAACAACAAATGCATCTTCCCATCCTACTCTGGTCAGAGTGGGGTCCATTCAAGGGTTTGAATGTCCATAATCTATAGCTCTGACTCCCCCCCCCCCCAAGAGGGGTGGCCTCTGGAGTCTCCAATACACCTTAAACTCACCTTGCATTCTCTCTATGTCCAAATCACCTCGATGTATTACGCTTCACTCTCTTAATCGCCCCACACTCAATACCTGGTCAGTTCACATGCTCCTCTCAAGTAACTCATTTCCACTGCACCTATTCTAGATTGATGAGCCATACTCCATGTCCATGACACATATATTGGTGTTGGCAGGATTATACTATTTCTTAGCCCTCTTTTCTACCCTTCATAATCCTCCCCAGTGATGATTGCTCCTATGACCTGTCTACCCCTTACTGCTCTCTCCTTCCATATTACACAGAATTGTTACCAAGTACTTAAACTCTTTCATTTCCTTCATCCTCTCACTCCTCAGAGTTATCTCACACTTAAGGTTGATTCCACAGTGGTATTCATTTGTTAGCTTCCCAACCAACCACACTTGTACGGCTTCATTTTTTTCCAAAAGCCGAGTATCCACATTCCCAAAATCTATTAAAACAGTTAGATAATGATGATCACTGCACAGTTTACTCACCAAATTAATTAAATAATTTAGCCACACGTCATTAACACGGCTAAGATTCTTTCGTTTGCATACTTACAAACAGCCATGGTGACATAACACCTTTCTCATCCTTACATTTAATATTAAACTCTCACTTAGATCACAATCTACCCGCACACATGCTTTTGCCTCTGCATAAAAAGCTTCAATGCCTTTCAGCAAAGACCCCCAACACCATAAATCCTCAATACCTGTCATAGCTCTCCTATCAACCCTGCTATATGCCTTCTCCAAGTCCATGAAGGCAGCATACAACTTCCTACCCTTCCCAATACATTTCTCCACTGTTGATTATAATGCAAATATCTGGTCCACACACCTACCCTTTCTGAACCCACCCTGCTCCTCACTAACTTTATTCCCTCTTACTTCAATCAGTCTCTCGGTAAGAACCTTTCCATACACATTCCCTTGTACCCAAAGAAGGCTTATTCCCCTATAGCTACCACACTCATCTTTACTCCCCTACTTCTTATACAAAAGTACAATTATGGCTCTTCTCCAATCCTTTGGCACCTCTCCCTGTCTCCAGGCCAATGAGCAATATCCACTCCACCACTTACTCCCCCCATCACTAACATTTCAGCAGTTATCCCATCCACCCCAGGTGCCTTTCCCATCTTCAACTTCCTAATTCTCCCTGTACATCCTGTCATCTACCACCTGCCTCCATCCCCATACATGTCACTATTGCCTCCTGTCCCCTCATTCATCAAACGATCAAAATGCCTCTTCCAAACTTTTTTCACTTCCTCACTTCCACTTACAGTAACTCCATCTTCTCTCTATTCTCATACTACCAGATTTTTCTTTCTCTTTTAACTGCCTTCCAGAAATTCTTGTTTTCTCTAAACTTCTCACTCAGTTTCCTACTAAACTCCTCATCCACTCTCCTTTTACTCTCACTCACCTCTTACATACACTATAATTCTCTCTTCCACCTCTCGCTTCTTCCTTTTCTATTCTGCTGCACCTTTCACTTCTTCTGACCACCATGCATTCCCCTTTTTGTGAGTCTTGTATCCCACTACCTCTGATGCTGTCCTCATTACTAGTGTCTTAAACATTTCATACACATAATTCACACCCACTCTCTCCCCTATACTCAGCCTTGCATCCTCCAGCACCTCATCCACTCTTGTATTCCTCTCTATACTCACTGTCATTCAATCTTCCACTTGCCACCTCCCTCTTGTTCCCCCCTCCATCCTTCCTACCATACTCCCATTTTGATGTGACCCTAATCCTTGCCATAACCACATAGTGGTCAGAGCACTGAAACATTCCTCTCATCACTCTTAACATCCATCACATCTTTTCTTATCCTTTCATCCACAGCTACAGCTATGTAATCTATCAAACTCATCTGCTCTCCTCTTTTATGTGTACCTGTGGATCAGCCTGTGCTCGAAAAAGCAGGTGTCCATAAATGTAATTGAAAACTGTGCAAGGATCATATAAATATTTTGTAAGTCCAAATGAAAGAACATATAACTATGCACATGACATTTCTATACAGTATTACCTCTTTGGTTTGGGGTGTCGGTCAGGTGATGACAAAGCTGTTCTAGCAGGGTGTGGATGCACTCCTTTGAGAAACGATATTGAAGAACTCCTTGTTGTTGAAGTACTCGATTCTGGAAATAATCCTCTCCCCATGTCTTCCAGAGCAACAGCCTAATCTCCCTCCATGACATCCATCACATCTTGGGTTTTGAGATCCTCCATGCTGTGAATAATAGTAATATGTAACAATATATAAACCAATGTAACAAATTTTTAAAATTAATTACTGTATTAATTACAAGTACAAATGACCATGCAATATAATAAGTTAATGTTCTAGTGCTGTAAAGTGTCACTTACACTCCATTCCTACTTAATTTTCTAATGGAAACAGCATGGGTAAAATGATCTTCATTATATATATCCTTTAGGACACGAAGGTTATAGAGAGGTTGGAGGACAGTAAAGCATGACAGAAACAGATGGAAAGCTTGAATGGGGAGAAGTACAGTACAGTAGTTGGTGATGGCCTGAGGTAGACAGAGAGGGTGAGTGTTATGATGCCCAAATTATTTATGATTGATATGCCCACTTAATGGGCAACTGTAGAGTTGGAGTAAGCCTACAAGTATGGATAATTAAATAATATGGTATGCAATACTAATTACATCACAAAACACATTCCCATGTCCAGACTGAGATCCAGTGAATGAGCCAAAGTTGATGAAGACCCATTCTCGATATTTAAATATTTGTGTAACCCATACTTTATGGGCATAATGCTACGACACGGCATCAATTAAAAGTCAGGACGAACTTAGAATATCAATAGGCCACGCTCCCTTTCCCATCAGTGCTGTAGATAACGGAACATGTTCTCGCACCGCAGTCTTGCTGCCGCCACTTGACATCGACCATGGCAAGGCCATGGCCTTCCTCAGGAGCTCTGGGCTGCTCGGCCAGACAGCTTGAGGAACTTCAGCAACAACATTTATTTTAATCCATTGAAAAATAAAAAAAAGGTTTAATGTCTGTAATTTTGCATTTATTTTTGTACAATTTCTCCCTTATTTAAGTATGGTACTTAAAAAGTTAAGGCCTGGCAGACTGCTTGCCGCCATGCACAATTAAACATTTCTCAAACGTAATTTAAGATTCGACTAAAATGATGTTATCAGTGTAATTAATGACACATGAGAAAATGGCCACCCCCTTGGGGTGAGTTCCCGGAGGGAGCGAGGCGTCAGAGCTATAGATAGATAGAGAAAATGAAATATGAGTAGCTAAAAACTGTAAACTTGTGACAAAACTAAAATTAGTAATTAGTGTACTCAAATATATTGATAAATTATAGTTTGTGTTACACATACTACAGACTGCCAGCTGCATGAGTACAGTCTGGAGGGGCAAGGCCTATTGAGATTCCAAGTTCATCTAGACAATGATACATATTATTCCATTTCATTATGTTAATAAACATATATTACTACTGTATTAACATAAAAATATTGGTTTAACTTTCCATTGGACAATACACGACCCCAGTTAACCAATATGTTTTCTAGAGTATTTTACTCTAGTTACACAGCGTTTCTTAACCTTTTATGACCTCGGCACCCCTTTTAGTCAAGCCAAGACAGTCCAGCACCCCATACCTTTGGCTAATATTTTCTAGTGTTATTTTATTGCCATGTATGCAATCTTTCCCAGCACCCCAGGCCAGGTTAAGAAACGCTGCTCTAGTACAAATGATTTTGGCACTTATTCCGAAGTACAGTACCTCTTACCCACCTTCCAACAATCGTGTCAGAGAGCATTGTTAATGGGGGATTTGGGTGAATGAAATATGCTCCAGTTGTCCTAATAGTCTCCCAGTTAAATTCAAGTAGCTTGCCTCGGTTTGGTCCACCCAGCAGTTTGTCCCGGTCCTGATTAGGTTAGGTCTGGTTACTTCTGGAATATAATAATATTATTCACTTATTCAGTCAGTGAAAAGATGTAGGAGAAGCAGAGCCAAATTTTTTGGCAAAACCTGGCTGAGGTTTCCCAATTTTCAATGTAAATGGCTTGTCATCAGTACAAAATCACAACCAAATGTGCAAAATTTACAGGTTTTCCCACCACTCAAAACCCACAATTTTAAAACTCTTTCAATAAAATGTTGGATAGGTAGGGGCACCACCAAAATAAAGCATTTCCTAATAAAAAGAATTTGGTATAAATCACATTATCACACCAAAATAACATATTGGTTACCTTGGAGGTTGTATTGTTTTATTATAAAGTTTTAAAATATCTATTACCGTAATTAAGTTAATGTATTAATTATTTGCTTTACCCTGCTATTTGGCATTGATCTAGACCAGTGGTTCTCAAACTTTTTCTGGTCGTTACCCACTTTTCATACATGATCCTTGTCCATGCCCCCCCCCCCCCCCCAACCATAACCCGTTAACTGAATAATATGAACATCCTTGCTGATACGTAAAATTCAAGACCAGGTTATCATACAGAATACACAGCTTAGGAAGCCTTAGATTAGAATTATGTTGAGTTAAAATTATCTTGCTTCCCTAATACATCCCCATGTCTTGTTTTATGTCAAGAACACAGAATCATATAAAAAAGGACGTATTACTCATGTGTCTGGCAACAAGGCATTGCACAAACCTGTACTGAACCTGTAAGTTCCCTCCACTGGCTATCTACCCGCTAAACTCCTTTGGTTTTATTTATGCATAGCCTCAGATTATGGCCCCCTACATTCTTCTATATGGCCCCCAGTTTGGGAACCACTGATTATAGACTATTGCCATTTTGTAGCAGTGTTGCCAGATCCGGCTAGGTCCCAATATTTTGCCCCAGTAAGGTCGTGGTACTTTACCATGGTTAGTCCCCAGTAGTTTGCCTAGGTTAGTTCCCGGTAGTCTGATGTGGTTAGGTAAGGTCAGGTGAATTTCACAATGCCCTATATGAATATAGACCTATCTTGGAAATGGGGCATTTCTGAAGAAAATGTCATAGAAGAAAAGTGACCTAGAATGGTATACATTAGTGGGTAAATAGGGTAAAAACATTATAATAGAAAATATGAAAACATTTCTAATTTCTGTGGCTAATCTAAAAAATTACCGGGGACTATATTCACATGTACTGGCATTATGGAACTGCAGAAAAAATGCAACACAAAATAACAGGCAGAGCTCTTGTAAAGAATTAAATATGAGTAATTTCACTTCTTATGGGCTCTGTAACTTTATGATTTTATAATTTATATGGATAACAAATTTTTTCATAGTACCAAGCAGAGGAAATTTCTGGCACGAAACTGGTATGGTGAAAAACCCAATTAAATCATTTATCTGTTGTTGGTTTAATACTCAAAATGTCAAAATTTCACTTCCTACTAACGTTAAGTTAAACCAAATCGGATATATCCCCATAATACTATAATTCTCACTATGTATACGGCTCACAACCAGTCATATTATCTATGATACGTGTAATATCTAAATTATCATGATTAAAAGGTTTATCTTACCTCAAACGGAAAAACAATCGGTCAGAATAATAAGTCACAAACATGGCGGTGTGAACTTGTGAAGTCTCCTCTCAGAGTCCTCTGAGGCCTGCAGTGTTGCCAGGTCTCCTTGGCAAAATTTCCTTAACTTCACCTTTAAAATTTCCCTTTTTGCCTCCCTGTTTACTCCTGAACACTGACTGTTATTTTGGTATTTCGTAGAAATTTCCCTAGTTACTCTTGAATAACATATAATTTCCCTGGGTGGACTTCAAAAATTCCCTAAAACAAAGAAATTTCTATGCACCTGGCAACAATGGAGTCCTCTCATCAAAGTCAGTGTTGCCAAACCCATGCTTCATTTTTACCCCATATATAATATCCCCACAGAAGTCACGTAAACCCCTTACGAGTCCTTACATACAAAGTCCCTACACTATCAAATTTATTTTCCAACACGAAAAGCTTAATCCTCTATGCCTATTTTATTTGCCTACGTGTACAGAATCTATACACACGTATACTTCTCTATATGCACCACATATACATTATCTATTACTCAACAATTACATATCTTATGACCATTACGACGTCGATAGACATTAAGCCCTAATAACTAAACACACACACATTCCCACAATGATTTGAAATGTCTTACATCCCGAGTAAAAAAAAAAATGGCACTGAAAATTAATCAAAAGTCACTACGTTTGGCAACACTGCTTATAGTCTTGACATACTGATTTTGTTAAGGTTTTACGTTTTAATCTCATTATCAACTATTATAAATATATACTATACATTTATGAATACGTATATAATTACTTTGACTTATACAGTAATGATTAAATGCTAAAAGTATATTCAATTGCTATATATATACCATAAATACACATATAAATTTAAAGGAATGCTTTCTTTTTCGACCTTATAGATGGGGAGGAATGATTTCTTTGATTACTATTTCGATTATTATTATTACACAGCAAAATAACCCAACAACACTTTAAACCCCTTGTTGGTGTAGGGGGCTACGACTACCTCCCCAGTATACCTGCTTGTCGTAAAAGGGCATTAAATGAGACTTTCACTTCTCCAACTGTCCCTTTTTATCAACTGTTACCTTTTGTGCTTACGGTCCCACCTCTCAATCACCATATACCTCTGGCGCCATATGACCTCGCTGTTGCGGCGCCTAATTTCAATCAATCAACTCCAAATTTTTAAGACTAACTTATTGAATGTTTGTATTCGTGTGATCTCTACGAGTCATTGATGTGGCACCTGAGTAATGCATAATTATCACTCATTGTGAACAAGAACAGCTTCTATTCTAATCATAATTATGGCTTTGCTTTGACACTTCATCATACAAACAGTACTGTACAGGTGCCACATTTCGAGGACCACCAGTATTGGTTCACACGAAAACAAACCGACCATAGAGGGCCACAAATACGAAATGGTACACTCAAGCTCGTAAATTCGCGACCACGAACTGTACAGTAACTAGATATTTATGTCATCTGAACTGGTAAAGCTGTGTGGTCGATCTACTATGTGTATCAGGTCGATCTACTATGTTACACCTACTCTGATTCCTCTTCAATCAATGTTACCAGCTCAAATGACATAAACATCTATAGGTAGCTCGATTGTACCAATATTAATAGCAGCCTCATTTTCACCAAGAAAATGCCTATTATATACACTCCAGAACTTGATTTCTGAAGATAAAAGTTCGTCATCATGTTCTTTAGTCAACCTGTTTACTAACCAGGACTATTGATTGTGACTATACCTAATTGTTGAAAAAGGGTGAAAAAAGAATTCTGAACATTATCTCACACACACACACACACACACACACACACACACACACACACACCATGTCTTCAAACGTTAATGATTACACGAGAAGGAGAGATAAGATAAGAGTAGTGTGTAGGAGTGAGTGACAAAGGCAGGGAAAGAGGAATGAAGGAAGGGAATTATACATGTATATACTGTATGTATGTATATATATATATATATATATATATATATATATATATACTCTCTCTCACATACATACATATCATACATACATACATACATACAGACAGACATCCATACAGACAGACACCCTAACACCCACACACACACACACATACATACACCAGCCATTAACTTTTCAAGGCTGGTTGTTGTCGGGAATAAGTTAAAACTGTTGGTGAATCCATACTCAGTGATTGTACAATTGAAATAATAAATATAATTCAATATCACATTCTAATTCTTATGTGTAGAAAAAATATAACTGAGTACAATTAAAGATGTCAGTCTTCTTTCACAAGCCATTACCTTATATCCCATTATGAGAGACAAGATTCACTGAGTTAGTATTGTGGTTCATTGATTAGTTAGAGAGAAAACAATAATGTGAGCACAGCCACTTGGGTACAAATAAAGATGAGTGATAGTAAGTTGTGAAGGAAGGACAGTGAAAGGGGAGAGCTGGGAGATGATAGTGATATAATAGTAAAACAAAGAGGCGTCAAAGGCGGCAGAGTGGAGGGCTATTACTACTACTACTATTATTATTATTATTATTATTATTACAGCTCCAATTGGAGGGCTATGATTCCTCCATGTTATGCTATGCAACAGATTTCTTACTCTCCTATTGAAGCATATTGATGTTTCCTACACCTGCCTCACTCATACTATCACGGTCAACTACTTTCCTCGTCCCCTTCAAACTATCTAGAGTTAGCCACAATAAATCATAGTTACGACATAATAGTTGTCTAAAGATGAACGTTAATTCTTACACTATTATACGGTAAGATAAATAAGTGTAAGACAAGGATAAGTAATGTAAGGGTAACACACAAACACGGTAGGATAGAATAGGCTAAAGGTGGGGCAGGATAGAGCAGGTTATAGGTGAGGAAATAATAGTATGAGTAGAGAAGGTGAGGGAAGGTTAGTATGGGTAGAGCAGGGTAGGGTATGGGTAGAGCAGGGTAGGGTATGGGTAGAGCAGGGTAGGGAATGGGCAGGGCAGGTGTGGGAGGGATATGATAGCTCAGGGAAGGGAGGGAAAGCTAGGGTAGGGCAGAGTAGGTTAGGGTATGGGAAGGTAAGAGGAAGGGAAAGGCAGATCAGGGAAGGGTAAGGCTGGTGAGGGGAGGAGTAGGGCAGATCAGGGAAGGGTAGGGCAGGTAAGAGGAAGGGAAAGGCAGATCAGGGAAGGGTAGGGCAGGTGAGGGGAGGAGTAGGGCAGATGAGGGGAAGGGTTGAACTGGGAAGGGGAGGGAAAGGGGAAGGGGTAAGGTAGGGGACAACAAAAAGGAATGCCATATACTCAACCAATGACACTGAACTAAAATGTCAATAACTCGTGAATCCCACACTTGATACTGATTTCATGGCTGATGGTGCCTGTGTGGTCGGTATGTGTGTGTGTGTGTGTGTGTGTGTGTGTGTGTGTGTGTGTGTGTGTGTGTGTAGCAGTAGCTGTTGTATGGCTTGTGACTGTAAGGTAGGTAGGTGAATGGTATTTGGTGTGTGTATGGTATAGATGATTGTGTTGTTGGTGGATGTTGTTTTGGATGGTATAGGTGGGTAATGGTTGGCGATAGGGTTGTAGACGGTGGTATAGTGGTAGGTAGTGGTAATGCTGTAAGAAGTATGGTTGGTGTTTGTATGGTAGATGACGGAAAGGTAGAGAGAGAGGTAGGTACCTTCATTTCAAACGAGTAAACTATGTGGCATTTCTATATGTAAAAAGGCTATATATGTCACTAGAAAATAGGTTATAGTATTGGTTATAGTTTTCGATAGGGCTAGTTCTTGTTCTAGTTCTTGGTTATAGTTATATATATAGATGGCAAGTTCAAGTTCTAGTTCTAGTTTTAGTTCCTGTGTTCGTCGAATAGCTGCTCTGACTCACGACCAAGCTGGAGTGGTTTTCTTTGTCTAGCCGTTTGAGTATCTCTGGCTCACATCCAACCAGACCAGGTTCGTATTCCCACCCACTACTCGTCCCTTTATTTAATTTGCCGAGCTTCTCATTTGCCTTATTGTACTTGTATGATGAAATTATACTGAAAAATGAATTAATGACAACAAAATTATGCTCTTATTTTTCCGCCTTTACATCAGTGTGTTTCTGAAGTAGAGTTGATCATTATATTACTTAATACATTTTATAGAGAATTAAAAGACGAATTAAGCATACAGAAATATCTCTGACTTGCACATTCATATGAAGTTGTAAACAATTAACAATGGTGTCACAACTACATTTATAAATACAGAGAAATGTATCACATCTACTTATAAAAATTAAAGTCCAGTACACCAGACAATAAGACAATACATCAATTAAAAAAGACGACTGTACTGTACGAATAAAGGATAGACGGGAATAAATTACAGGAAAAATGAAATGTAGGTAGAAAATAATGAAAAAAAAATCCAATGACACACTTCATAGTCATTTTCTTTTCTGTTTCCAGGATAAGTAGTAAAAGGTTGTCATTGATTGCTATTCCTTGTCTCCCCAATTTAAGTTTACTGTACATTCTGGAATCTATACCGGTATTGCATTGTAATGGAATCCTGGTTTGAATATTATGATGATTTAAGTAATATTCCGTGTGTTTGATAATGATAACAGGGATTAAAATGGGTATACTGCTTCTGAAATTCCTGGTATAAGTGATAATGTTATTGTATTAGTATCAAGGGGTGGGTGGGTGGAGGGGATAGAAGGAGGGGTACAATGGGGAGGTAAGAGAGGGGGAAGGTGAATGAAGAGAAGGTGGGGGGTGGGTGGGGAGAAGGATAGTGAAAGGGGAGGTCAGAGAGTGAGGGGTGATGAGAAGGAAGGAAAGGGTAGGGAGGAAGGGTGATGGAGGGGTGAGGAGAAGAAAGGAAAGGGTAGGGGAACAGTATAAGCAGGATATATTATACAGACCTCACCCCCCTTCCCCCCACCTCATGGCGCCACGTTCTGCACACACACACACACACACACACACACACACACACACACACACACACACACACACACCAACTAAAAATACCGAGATACATACTATATTCACACCATGCACACTTAGCCTCCCTTGCAAACTGCATATATACACACACACACACACACACACACACAGGCAGATAAACTTCAGACATAAATACGTACAATACAAACACACTCTATAAACCTAACCACACACACACACACCTATCCACTTCATACTCCCCCTTCCCAAAACATATGCAGACATTTAAATAGAGACTAAAGTATGTAAGTACGATTATTTCTGTATCAAAGGTAAGATGAAAGAATTATTAAAGGGTAATTTTTCTCCCTGTATTATTTATCTATTTTTTTCTCTTGGGTACAGTTACAATCAAAAGTTCTGTATTAGGGTGAATGAAAGTGAACCATATTAGTGAATTTTATATACTTATAATTATTACAGAGATTAAAGGCTTTATTTTCACATCAATTATCGAGTCAGTTTTATTCCAAGATGTAGCAGGACTTTTGGGTGTGACTGTACATTTACCATACAGCTGCTCCTTCCACCATAACATTATCCTGACGAAGGTTTGGGGTCCGGGGAAGTGGTGGGCGTGGAGGCAACTGTCAGGTGTACAGTCGGGAGCATAAGTTTCGTCACGCCCTTCATGACAAGTCTGTACGGGCCATATTAATGAATGGTATGTAATGCTTTCAGGGTTACGATAATCTACTTTCAGGGTTACGATAATCTACTTTCAGGGTTACGATAATCTACTTTCAGGGTTACGATAATCTACTTTCAGGGTTACGATAATCTACTTTCAGGGTTACGATAATCTACTCTCAGGGTTACGATAATCTACTTTCAGGGTTACGATAATCTACTTTCAGGGTTACGATAATCTACTTTCAGGGTTACGATAATCTACTTTCAGGGTTACGATAATCTACTCTCAGGGTTACGATAATCTACTTTCAGGGTTACGATAATCTACTTTCAATTCACGGTAACATTTGGGTGACTTGGAGTTTGCTGAGACAGATTTATAGTCGTCTAGCGTTAGTCCAAGTTGTTTCTTAGTGGCTAATTAATGAAAATCGATCTTATATACTTGTGAATCATAGAGGGCTTTTTTTCTGTGACAGGAAGTATAGCTTGGTGTTCGTCGGGGATGCTTGTATATACTGTAACTCCATGGCTTTTGTTTAGGGGTTGATATGATTGTTGTTTTCCTTCACTATCTCACCACAAGGCAACCTCAGAGTACACGTCAGAAGCAACACTAGTACACACACACCACACACACACACACACACACACACACAGAAAATACAAATGGAAATTAAGTAGACTCAAGAGGGCCCTTTGGGAAAAAAAGAAACACCACACACACACACACACATTCAGTAACCTCAAACACACACACACACACACACATTCAGTAAACTCAAAAGGGCCCGTTGAACACACACACACACACACACACACACACGATACTGTAACCACGTTTCTGTAGCCAACTGTAGGTAAGGAAGGGTATGAGTGAGCCAGCCAGCCAGCCATACAGACAGGGTGAGGTCTGTGTCTCTCTGTAGGTTCCGTTCCTTCTTTCTCCCTCCTTCTCCTTCTCCTTCCCTCATCCTTTAGTCTCTTTACTGTCAGGTTCTTGTGTATTCTCTGTTTCTGTGTCTTTCCGTCTCTCTCTCTCATATACCATTTTCATTTTCTCTATTTTTCTCTCACTTTCTCCTACTCTCGTCTCTCTCTCTCTCTCTCTCATTTTCCTTTCTCCCTATCCCTATCCCTCTCTCTCCTCACTTTCTCCTACTCTCATCTCTCTCTCCCTCTCTCTCTGTCTGTCTCTCTCTCTCTCCCTCTCTCTCTCTCTCCGGGGTAATATAAAGCTATCCACGTTCCTCCATCACAGATACTGGGGGGGGGGGAGGAGGGAAGGGAGAGGAAAGGAGTGGAGAGGGATGAGGAGAGATAAACCATTCTTCCACGATACCATTTTATTTCACTATTTATTAAAACCATGATACAATTCTTATTCCATGGTACTATTTGTGAGACATATAATACTCTATTTGACAAAGTTGTTTTTCGTTCTTGCTTACTTGTTTGTTTGTTTGTTTGTTTGTTTGTTTGTTGATTGGTTAGTGACTAAAAAAATATTAATAAACCTAAGGAATAATTTTGATCAATTTTGGCAGGATAACTGGATAATTATTACGAGTTCTATACTAATGAAACTTTGGTGATATATAGATAAAAGATAAAGGTCAGGAATGGATACTTTTATTCTTAGTGTGGTGGTAATACATGTGTTTATTGATAAATTTTTATATTTATGTTAATTATTTTTATATATTTTTTTGCATCTCAATGGTAAAAACGAGTGTGAAATGTGGGTTGATACAACAGTAGAATTTATTTAGATTTAGCAAAGGCTGTAGCTCAGTTATTAGGCCTAAGTGTACTTACTATTACAACTTGCTATGGTATTTATAAACCAGACTACACCATTCTTAAACCAACAGGAATTACCATGACACCCTCGGGTTAAGTGTCAAGCAAATTTAACAGATATATATTTTACAGCAATGTTAGCAGTTAAAAATATATCAGGAACGTTAGCACCAATGTTAGTAGTTAGATAGTTGCAGCAATTGTAGCAGTTAGATATTTAGCAGAAATGTTACCAGCAAAGTTAGCAGTTAAATAATTAGCTGCACCGTTGCCAATAATGATTTAAGTTAGATAGTTAGCAGAGCAACGTTAGCAGTTAGATAATTAGCAGCAATGATGTTAGCAGTTACAAAGCAGTGAGCTATTAGTAGTGTTATCAGTTACCATGACACCTTTATGGAGGGATAGATAGATAGGTGGTAAATAATGATAGCAGGCATTATAGGTCAAACTCTCTATTTATATTCATGACAGTGTGGAGGGAAGGGGGGGGGGAGATGGGAGGAAGGCAAGAGGGAAGTAAGGAGGAAATGAGTAAAGGTGAGTAGGAAGGAAGGATGTAGGGAGGAAATGAGTAAATGTGAGTAGGTGTGCATGATGTAGGGAGGAAAGGAGAGTGGATGAGTAACAGGGAATTATCATGTCTTACTCTACTTCATTCATCATACTTCTTTACCCTTCCTCACCCTTCATTAACCTCTATCACCCTTCCTTACCCTTCCTCAACCTCTATCACCCTTCCTTACCCTTCCTCAACCTCTATCACCCACCACTTTCCTCACTTTTCCTCCTTCCTTTACCTTTTACGTCATTGTTACCTGCCCTTCCCTCCACCTTGCCTTGGGACTCAGATAACATTTAACATCGTGTCTTAATGTTGGCTTTGACTTTTTTTATCACATCTTTCTGTGTGTCCAATATTTTCTCTTTATATTAGATTAATGAGGAGGGAAGGGGATAGGGGAGAGGGAGTAGAAGGAAGGGGAGAGGGGAGAGGAGGAGTAGAAGGAAGGGGAGAGGGGAGAGGAGGAGTAGAAGGAAGGGGAGAGGGGAGAGGAGGAGTAGAAGGAGGGAAGGGATGGTGAAGAGAGAAGTAAATGGAAATTGAGAGGTGATGAGAGGAAAGGAGAAGAGGGAGAGTGGAGAGTCGAATAGAGGAGAGGGAAGAGGAAGAAAAGAAGTAGCAAGAGGGAAAACAGGCAGAGAGAGAGAGGACAAATAAAGATGGAGTATGAAAGAAAGGAGGTACATATATATATATAGAAAGAGAAAAGAAAATGGGAAGAGCGGTAAGAAACAAAATATGTGAATGGAACAGAAGACATGTGGAAGGAAATGGAGGAGGCAAGGCAGAAGAAGGAACAGATAGGGAAGAAATGATGAAGTTGGGGAGGAAATACTATGAAGAGAAGAGGATATGAGAGCGAAAAGGAAAACAAAAGAAAATAGAATGGAAGGGAGGATGAAGGAGGGATAGAGGAGGAGAGAAGTGTGTATGGGAGGGCAGAGGAAAGGATAGATAAGAGGTAATGAATGATAGTCCAAGAAAAGAAAACGAGAGGGAAAAAAGAAGAAAATAAGGTGAGATGATGGAAGGGTAGATAAAAGGTGATAATAGTCCAAGAAAAGAAAAGGAGAGGGAAAATAAAAATAGAGAATAAGGAAGGTAAGGCGAGGTGATGGATGGATGAATGGAAGGAAGGAAGGAGGTGAAGGAAGGAAGGAGGTGAAGGAAGGAATGAGATGAAGAAAGGCCTTAAAAGTGCTACCAGTGTGTTTTCTAAGTGTTTCCTGCCCTAGAGCGTTACACATGACACACACACTCTTATAGGGTTGCCAATAACGTATGGGTTGTGCAGGAAAGGAGAGAAGGGTGGGGGTGGGGAGTGAAAAGGCGAGATGGAAGGAGGGACGAGGTGTAGGAGGAGAGAATATACTGGAGGTGTGGGAGGAAAGGGGTGAAGAGGAGAGATAGAAGTACTGTAGGGTCGAGGTGTAGGAGAGGAAGAAAAATGGATATTGGAGGAGGAATGTGGCTGTGAAAAGGAGAAATGGAGGGAGGGTCGAGGTGTAGACGAGGAATACATGGAGGTGTGGGGGAAGGAAACATAATGAATGGAGAGTTGAGGATGGAGAAACCAATGAGGGAAAGAAGAAAGGTGGGATATAGAAAGTTAAGAAGGGATGTAGAAGGAAATGGGGGAAAGGGAGAATGAAAGAAAGATAGAGAGAGAGGAAGGAGGGAAGGAGAGAGAAAACAAGAGGATAATTAGAAGGAAACAGAGAGAGAGAGAGAGAGAGAGAGAGAGAGAGAGAGAGAGAGAGAGAGAGAGAGAGAGAGAGAGAGAGAGAGAGTAATGAGGTTATTATAGTCAAATATTATTTATTCCAGGTATAATATATAATATTTCCCATACACTCGCCTTTATGGAAAAATATATAATATTCTGAACCTTATTATTATTATGCAAGACTGTGTACTTGTGTGTGTGTGTATGTGCTTACCCGTGTGTGTGTGTGTGTGTGTGTGTTAAGTGAAAGTTGAGTAGTCTTATCACGAGTGAGGCACGAGCACTTTCTTTCAATCTGTCTCATACTTCTTTCTCTCTCTCTCTCTCTCTCTCTCTCTCTCTCTCTCTCTCTCTCTCTCTCTCTCTCTCTCTCTCTCTCCAATATAATTTCTTTTCTCTTTTCTTCACCTTGTTTCATTTTCATACCTTCAGTTCGGGGCAATGTTTACGTTTGACAAACCAAAAACTCTCCATGCACTCTTCCAAATTTTATCAGCAAACACACAAAATCCAACTAAAACTAAAATTAGATTAACCACATGTTGGCTTTCCAGTAATAATTATAGTTTATAGGATTACGTAAACCTCAAAATCCCAGAAAAAAAAAAAAAAAAAAAAAAAAAAAAAATCATTGTCCACATAATAAGGGAACCGTGGAAAACCAAACACAATCTTACAGTGTTGGTAAATCTGGAGCAACTTCTGATTCCTCCAAACTAGTCCAAGCAACAGTCAGTCCACCAGTATTTTAACTAATCTGGTTCTGTTTCCTGGCATACTTTTGGTGGAATCACGACACTCCAATGTACCAAAAGTAGGCTATACTCTCCCCATAAGGACCCTGTGATCGTGTATGGAAATTGGAGGCTTCTGATTCCTCCCTACTATGCCATGAAACAAGCTCCTTCCATATAGTTGGTGTTTCGTGGCAATATTTGAAGGACTCGTTTATCTCCAAATTTTCTGACTACATCACAGGGTCCCATAAGGTGGTAATTCATTTTTGGCTAATTGGAGTGCCATGATTCCTCCAAAGTATGCTAGGAAACAGGACCAGAAGAACAAAAATAATAGTGTTGTGTTGCTTGGAATAGTTTGGATGATTAGGTTGGTCCAGATTTACCAACATAAAAAAATAGTTACTGTGTTACCCCTTAATCAACTCTCTCAGACCGTCAAACTTCCCCTCCAATTCCCAGCTGGGTCAGGGTCCACATGGATGATCTATAATTATATAACTTTGATGGGTGTCCGTCTGATGTGGTAATTATAGTTAAAAAATATAAAATGAATGTTGGGAAGCTGTGATGGGAAAGGGTTCGTTCGTCAGTACTTTACCTGTGATGGAGGGAAGTACTTATACAGATACACATACTGCAATAACTATATACATATACAATTTATTATTATACATATACGTATATAATGTAGGTACACACACACAATCACACACAGATTCACAGGTACACATACAGATACACATACTGCAATAACTTTATACATATACATATACGTATATAATGTAGGTACACACACAGATTCACAGGTACACATACTGCAATAACTATATACATATACATATAATACAGGTACACACACAATCACACACACTGATTCACAAATACACATGCAGATACACAGTTAGAGACACATACATACTGCAATAAGTATATACATATTATAGTGAGGAAGAAATAAATCCAACTTTTCCTCATTCTTCCTTTTTTTTTCCCTCCTTCTCCCCTTCTTTATTCGCCTCCTTTTCTTTCTCCGCCACTTGTTTTTCCTTCCTCTAACTCTTCTCATGTTCTTTTTTCCATCACTTCCCTCCTTTCTTGTTCCACTTTTATCTCCTCCTCCTGTCAATATTCTTTCCTACATATTTTCTTTTCCATCCTGGAGGGTGAAAAAAAAAAAAAATCTTGCTCGGGAATTTAAAATGTGCCAGTCCAAATATAAGCCTACTCTTGCGTGACTGGCCGGGAGATAATGGATGCTCTTTGCTGATTGGCGTAGGCTCATCCATCCCTTCCTGATAATTGGTCCAGTGAGAGGGAGGTGGGAGAGGTGAGGGGGGGGGGGGGAGGGGAGGGGAGGGGAGGGAGAGCTTCATAACTTATGTATGCTTTTGACCAGGAGGGAATAGTCTAACTTTTTCTAACAGTTCAGTACACTCGCAATCCAAAATATGTATCCAGGTTTGCTTCGAATAGCCTGATCAAGTAGGCTATAAAGGCAGGTAGTTTTGTGTCTCTTGAACACTTAATGGTTTGTTTCTCACAGTGGAAGGAAGGCAATGAATGGTCTGGATATCTCTGGCACCGGACATGACTTGACGTTGTTCACTCTTGTATGTATCTTGCAAAGGAAGGAGATGTACGTGTGGCAGGGTGGCGTCTGAAAAGCCAGATGATCTGTCTTTTTCATTACTTTTCATATATAGTGACTTAATAAGACCATGATACAATACACAGGCAACAAACAACAAACCACACAATGCATGAATAACACCATAACACACGATCATAACACCACAACACACAAATAACACGGCAACACAATACGAATATCACCACAACACAACACGAATAACACCACAACACAACACGAATAACACCACAACACAACACGAATAACACCCACGCACACACACAAATAATACCACAACACAACACACAAATAACACTTTAACACAACGCACGAATAACACGACACACACACAGAGCACAACTTACATTATAAACACACAGACACACACAGCAAAGTGATCCCCACCCTAAGACACCAACCAAGAAGGTAAGCAAGGAAGCCACGTAGGGGTGCCGAGGTGTCAATCCACTTACAGACGTATTTTACAGTGCAGCGTTAAGACGGATTAGCGAGAACGGAGGCGAGGAGGAAGAGGGGCCATGAAGCATAAGAACACACAGGGAGGATTGTCATTAATATTGTACATGCAGTGGCCTTGGGGAGTTGTTGTTGCTGCTGGTTGGTTGGTTGGTTCCTCCTACACCCACCCCTTCACCAGCAGATATGACATTATTATCTTGGGTCAAGGGGCCAGGTCTGAGAAGATGATGACGATGACAGGTGCCATGGCAAAGTGTACTGTTGTGTCTAGGATGCTATCGTCCACGTCTAGTTCTCTGGCTGGCCATGGGGGACTTTTCTTGTGTGTGACCAGAGTTCCATGTACAGTATAATATAGTACAGTACAAGGAACACGTTAGGGTGAGGTCGAACAGTGTCTATGAAGATTTGTACCCGGCATTTGCTCATTGTTTAAAAGATACCTTGTAGTAAGACGGAGAATAAAAGCAACAAGAGCTTAAGATTATAAAGGACAACAGCCATCACTATATTGTATACCTTATATACCTCAGGCAGGTAGCAATTCATACCATGTAAATGTTCACCCAAGTTTGTGTAAATGAAGTTGTTATGGAAAATATTGCTCTATAGTACAGAATACCTATATATCATATTATTTGAGGCCAAGAAGAGGGACAGAGTTTATATTGATGAAAGCTCATTGTGAATTCATTCGCATAATTGATAGCAGTATTTTCTTTAGCACTTTCTCTCTCTTTCTCTTTCTCTCTTACTTTTACACACACACCAAGACCCAAAACGCAGACACACCCACACACACGTACATTCTCAGCACCTCTTATAGCACACACACACACACACACACAATGACAGACGACAAACACAAACCATGATATATAGCGGTGATGTTAAGGACCAAAGTTTGTTTCCCGTCCATGAGGCATAGATCATTAGAGGTCAGAGGAGAGGTGGAGGGAAAAAAAGGGAGAGAAGGAGAGAGAGGGAGAGGTGGATAAAAAGGGAGAGGTGGAGGGAGAGGGAGAGGTGGATAAAAAGGGAGATGGAGGGAGAGGGAGAAATGGATAAAAAGGGAGAGATGGAGGGAGAGGGAGAGGTGGAGGGGGAGGGGAGAAAGAGATGGATAAAAAGGGAGAGATGGAAAGAGAGAGGAAGGAATCACGGAGAAAGAGGAGGGAAACAAGAAAAATGTGTGTGTGTGTGTGTGTGAGAGAGAGGCATAATTGATTGATTGATGGATATTAGGCGCTGCAACATAGAGGTCCTATAGCGCCAGAAAAAGGTGATAGAGAGGGTGTGACAGCAAGCAGGAAGGAAATAAAAAGAAAAGAGGGACAGGTGAAGAACTGAAAGATGGGAACCATTTAGTCTGGTCTCTCACCAGCTACCTTCCTAGCATGGGAAACCCTCTCTCCCCGAAATCGGAGCAGAGCCGGGACCGGAGCACCCTCTAGTCTTGCTCGCCCGGTCTCAGAGACACACAAGCCCCCCACCACGGCAAGGCGGTTCCCGTTGGGGGAGAGAGAGAGACATAATGTGGTGATTAATGAGAGAAGTGTCCCTCCACCACTTAAGTCCCCCTCCTCATCCATCCATCTATCCATGCTCCTCATCCATCCATCCATTTATACATGTTCCTCCTCTTCATCCATCCATCCTCCTCCTCTATCCATCCATGCTCCTCCTCCTCCTCCTCCTTAACCTTCTCTCCTCTACTCTCCTCACGACTTTATCTTTCCTTTTCTTCCCCATCTACTTCATTCACCTTTTCCTCCTCCTCCTGCTCTTCCTCCTCCTCCCCCTTCCTTCTCTCCTCCTTTTCCCATCATTACCTCCTCTCTCTGTCTCTCTCTCTCTCTTTTCTACTCCACTGACTTCCTATTGGTGTTTTTTCTCCCCTTCATCTTTATCCTTTTCCCTACACCCTCCTCTTTCGTCTTTCCCTTTACCTCTCCTTACCTTCCTTCTACCCCTTCCTATTAATAGCACCCCAGGACTCATTAAGGGGGTGCGGGAATAGGGGGGACAGGCTTGGGGTGGGTAGAAAGCCTGTCCTCTATTCCCGCACCCCTCTAAACACCCCCCCCCCCCAAGCCACTACTCTCTACTTCTTTCCTTTTCTTCTCCCACCCCTCCCTCCCTCCTCACATCTCTCCCTCATCGTTCCCTGTCTTCATTAGCTTACACTCCTCCCTTCCCTCCCCTCCCTCTGTCTCACTAACCTTTCTCCTCTTTCCCCTCTCCTCATTCTCACCCTCTTCTTTTCCCTCTCATTCCCTTAAGTCTCTCTCTCTCTCTCTCTCTTTTACCATCATCTAACCCCTCTCTCATACTTTTTTTTCACCTTCCATTTACTCTCTCCCATTTCTCTTCTCGTCTCCCTCCCTTCTCGTCTCATTTCCCCACATTCCTCTTCACTCCCCCTCTTCTGCCTTTCTTTTAATCAAGGGTTGTATAGGGGAAAGAGAAAGAGAAAGAGAAAGAGAGAGAGAGAGAGAGAGAGAGAGAGAGAGAGAGAGAGAGAGAGAGAGAGAGAGAGAGAGAGAGAGAGAGAGAGAGAGAGAGAGAGAGAGAGAGAGAGAGAGAGAGAGAGAGAGTTAGAGAGAGAGAGAGAGTTAGAGAGAGAGAGAGAGTTAGAGAGAGAGAGAGAGAGAGAGACACTATGACTGACTTTGTGTGTATGTGTGTTTGGTCATACAATACTAAGCCAAGCCATGGTGTGTGTGTGTTGTTTGGTGTAGCGTTGAATGGGTGGTTGTTTTCCCAGGCTACCCACATGACTATCAGGACAACAGTTTTATATATCACTATCTTGATCAGGTTCCTTTATGTGATCGAAGCAATATTTGTTGCTGTAATATATTTTGAGCTGCTTCTTTTAAACGTGTCCTGATTCGTCTGACTTGAAATCTGATGTGTTATTCATCAGCGTGTATTCTGATGAGTTAAAATATGTATTAACTTGACAGAATAGAAGGCTATCAATGTTTTGGTATGTAAGTTCCTTTGACCTGAAGAAGTAGTAACATAACGTCGTCAATAAAGGATTCTTCCTCATACGGTGTATTTTGGACTCATGAGGCAAATTTGTAAGTTTGGTTTTCATCTTCCTGGAGTTGTAGCATTCGTGTTTTAGATTCCTTTGGTGTGGGTATCAGTGAATCATCCACGATTAGTAGTATTCTTCTCACAAATTAAAATCTTAGTCAGAAAAATGGAGAAGCAGTGAGAATATTTTAGACCCACGTGGCAAATCTGTAAGTTCTGTTTTCCTCTCCTGGAGTTGTGGTATTCGTATTGTGGATTCCTTTGGTGTAGGTATCCGTGAATCATCCACTATTAGTAGTATTTTTCTCATAAAGTAGAATCGTAGACAGAATAATGGAGGAGCAGTGAGAGTTGTTTTTACTGACGAGTTTTTGTATTATCTATCCCGAGGATTTGGGAATATGGCCAAGTATTCTGCATTTGTGTTGGTGTTCCCCTTGTGTTCTCCTCTTATTTTATGTTTGATTGTCTCTTCTTTTTTCCCTGTGAGCTAGACTGGTGGGAAAGCATCTAATATTAGACTGTAATTTTCACGACCATTAGAAACGTATAAATCTGCTTGCCACATATTGGACCAGTAAATTGAGTGTCATTGATGTGGGCTGCGTCACATATCCATATCCATACACATGTGGGTTGAGTCATATGTGTTGTATTGCAGATGCTACTACTACTACTATTCCTACACATGTGACTGACTAGGAATGGCAATTAGGTAGTGTAGGTGATGAACAGTGTTAGCAGTGTTAATAATAAGACGTTACCAGGTGGAAATACATAGACATACAAGAACGCTGCTGTTCATTAAGAGGGAAGAATATATAGAGATGTTGGTGAGTTAATACACGTGGCTACTAACTGATGAGTATAAGACAGTACTGAGTGGCATTTACATAGTTTTCGGGATGGTTACTTGTTGTATTTTGTATTACAGTTAGTTTGTTATATTTTTTGTAGATAGTGTTGCTCATTATTCCATCCGTTTCTTCCTACATAGTGCAATTTCATCCTTCAGTCTCTCTCTCTCTCCCCTCCTTCACCCCTCACTTGTCATCATCATCCCACAATCCTCCTCATCCTCCTCCTTTTCTCATCTCACCTTATGCTCTCTCCCTAATCCTCTCATCCCTACTTCTTTCTCCTAACCCACAACCCCCATCCTCCTCCTAACACACACACACCTCAATCTCTCTAACACTCACATCTACTTTACCTCTTTCCTAACATACAATAATACTTTTCCTCTCTAACCTCTACCTCTACCTCTAACACACATATACAGGACTTCTTAACACACACACACACACACACACACAAACACACAAACACACACTACCAACTCATCTATCACCTCACTTCTTCCTCTTCCTTTCTCACCTCATCCCTTCCTCTTCCTTCTTCCCTCCCTCCCTCCTCATTTTCCCTCTCTCCCTCCTCATTTTCCCTCCCTCCCTCCTTCCTCCTTTTCCCTCTCTCCTTCTCTCCCTCCTTTTCCTCCCTCCGTCCCTCCTCCCCTCCCCTCACAGGCCCATACCCTAATTTTTCTTCCCTTAAGCGGCCTTCACCCGAAGTGATAGGTAAAAATGTACAGAACAGCAATGAAGGTGTGTGTGTGTGTGTGTGTGTGTGTGTGTGTGTGTGTGTGTGTGTGTGTGTGTGTGTGTGTGTGTGTGTGTGTGTGTGAGTGAGTGAGTGAGTGAGTGAGTGAGTGAGTGAGTGAGTGAGTGAGTGAGTGAGTGAGTGAGTGAGTGAGTATGTTTGTATGTATGTATGCATGTATCTATGTAAGTATGTATGTAAGTATGTATATGTGTGTGTATGTATGTATATGTATGAGTGTATGTATGTATGAGTGTGTGTGTGTATATGTGTGTGGCGCCACAGACCACTGGGCGCCACCTTCACCACACACCGACCCAGAAGCTGTGTTTGGCGCCAGTCACGATTTAATGGTGTGTGGGCGGTGTGGGCGGGAGGTCCTGTGTGTGTGTGTGTGTGTGTGTGTGTGTGTGTGTGTGTGTGTGTGTGTGTGTGTGTGTGTGTGTGGTAAGAAGTTCTGTATATATGTGTGTGTGTGTAGGAGAGAAGAGGTCATAAGTGTGTGTGTGTGTGAGTGTGTGTGTGTGTGTGTGTGTGTGTGTGTGTGTGTGTGTGTGTGTGTGTGTGTGTGTGTGTGTGTGTGTGTGTGTGTTTTCCTTCAAATGGTGTATTTTTTTGACAGTGTTGTATTTTATTTACCAAAGTTTTACATTTTTCCAGCAATGAAAAAGAAAAAAGGAAAATATCATATGAAGCTTAAAGCCGCGTTAAGCTTTACTGTTCAAACAATCATCAAAAGTGTGTGTGTGTGTGTGTGTGTGTGTGTGTGTGTGTGTGTGTGTGTGTGTGTGTGTGTGTGTGTGTGTGTGTGTGTGTGTGTGTGTGTAGGGAAATGGTGTCCAAAATTGAATGTGTAAATAATTGCTCGTCATCCAATTAGTACACACAGTAGAATTAAGTTTTTCACGTGGATGTTGCCTTCATTCCTTTATTAAATTATAGATATTGTTAAGAGGGTGTGGGAATAGGGGGACAGGCTTGGGGGTGTTTAGTTTTTTTTGGGGTGTGTGGGAGTAGGAGGACAGGCTTGTGGGGGTTAGGGGGGTGCGGGAATAGGGGACAGGCTTTCTACCCTCCCCAAGCCTATCCCCTACTCCCACACCCCCATAAGATTGAAAGTCAAAATTGGGTGGTAATGACCGCAGATTTTATTTGACGTTAATGCGAACGCGCGCACACGTACAAACACCTACTTTTAATTATATACCAATCAATATTCATAAGAGTTTTTTTTAACGATAGAGAACATAAGGGAAAGACATGAGATAGAAATCGAGAGTGAAAGGATAATGAACGAGAACGTAACGAGGAAAGGGAAATAATGAGTGAAGAACAGAGGGACTGAAGAGTAAAATATATATATACATGGAGATAACAGACGACACAGAAAGGGAGAAATGGCCAAGAGAAACAGAGGATAAAAGGCATTAAAAGAGAGAAAGTTGAAATCTATAAAATAAAACAGACAGAGAGACACAAACGTAAAGTTAAATATGAAAAGGTGGACTCATCAGGCTGGACTTTAGATCAAGGTTAGAGTATAAAAGTGAGTGTGTTAAACTTGTTACTGGAGCTGATTCCCTGCCGTCATCACCTCCACCATCACCACTACTACTACAACTACCACTCCCACTGCCTCTCCTCCACCACAATTACCTCCACCTCCACTACCACTACCATAACCACTATTACCACAGTACCACAACCTCACCTCCACTACCACTACCACTACCACTACCACCACCACCACCACCACCACCACCACCAACACTCTTCCTCTACCACTACTACTACCACCACCACCACCACCTCTCAACCACTACCACCACCACCACCACCACTACCACTACCACCACCACCACCACCACCACTACCACCACCATCACCTCTCAACCACTACCATCACTCTTCCACCTCCACTTCAACGTCAGACTCTGGGTTTTCAGGAACTTTTCTCTAGTCTCGTTTGATGATAATATATTGTGATATTCTGGTATTATTTTGTACTGTACGTTCAGAAGCCAAGCAGAGTCACGTTCATTACCACCAGAGTTCACTGTTGTCTCTTGGTTTGGTTTGGTTTGGTTGGTGCAGTGCAATGGTAGCTTTCTCTTTCTGTAGCCAAGGTTTTAAAAGTTCTACATTCGCCACTGTGCATCATATAGTTAATCATCATCTTTTTTGTTTAAGTTGAGTTGGGTGGAGCCAGGCCGAGTCGTGTGGAGTCAGGTGGATAGGGAAATAGAGTCATGTGGAGTCAGGTGGATAGGGATAAGAAATTAGTTGGAATTAAAGGAAATACAATGAGTCAAATGGAAATGGGTAGAGAAAGAAAGTGTTTGGATGAAGGAAGAAGGTAGATAAAGCCAGGTGGAGTCAGGTGGAATGATGTGGAACGAGTCAGGTGGATGAAAGAGTGCGTCAGGAGTCATGTAAAGTCAGTAGAGTCAGGTGAAGGTTATATAAAGCGAGTCAACAAGAGTCAGGTGAAGTTTATATAAAGTGAGTCAACAAGAGTCAGGTAAGAGTCAGGTGAAGGTTATATAAAGCGAGTCAACAAGAGTCAGGTAAGGGTCAGGTGAAGGATATATAAAGTGAGTCAACAAGAGTCAGGTAAGAGTCAGGTGCACTAACTTGTTCGTCTCTGTCTGTCTTCTCACACCAACTTTCTTCAAATCATCTTCAAAAGACACAACTTGCCCGCAGGTGGTTGTGTGAGTGTGTGTGTGTGAGTGTGTGTGTGTGTGTGTGTGTGTGTGTGTGTGTGTGTGTGTGTGTGTATCATCCCGTGTTATCTCCTCTTCCAATTTTTCCTCCACCTCATTTTTCCTCTCTTTTCTTCACATACTCCTCCTCTCCTTTTTTATCATCATATACTCCTCACCTTTTTATCTTCTTTCACTTCTCTCCTCCTTTTTATTATCACTTACTCCTCTCCTCTTTTTATCATCTCTTACTCCTTTCTTAATATTTATCATCTCTTACTCTTCTTCTCTTATTTATCATTTCTTTCTCATCTCCTAATCTCTTACTCCTCTGTGTGTAGGGATAAGGAAGAGGGTATAAAGGAGAGACAGTGATAGAGTACGTCTTTTAATCTTTGATCCTTCATTATTATGCCTACCTCACCATCACACCTCACCATATCCTCCTCTTCCATCTCCTCCTCCTCCTCCTCCTCCTCCTCCTCCTCCTCCTCCTCCTCTTCCTTCTCCTCCACCACCACCAACCACAACCTGCTCCTCCTCCTCCTCTTCCAAATAATGATGATGATAATAATAATAATAATAATAATAATAATAATAATAATAGTAATAATGACCTCTTTTCTGCTATTGGACTTGGAGATATTATATATGGGATGATTTATAGAAATACTCCATAAATGGTAGTGTTAAGTACTTATGTGTGTGTGTGTGTGTGTGTGTGTGTGTGTGTGTGTGTGTGTGTGTGTGTGTGTGTGTGTGTGTGTGTGTGTGTGTGTGTGTGTGTGTGTGTGTGTGTGTGTGTGTGTGCAGGAAGGATCGAGAGTGAATAACAAAAAATCTCCATAAAGAATAAAATTATAGTTTGGTGGTGAGTGATGTGATATCTTATTAAACAACCTAAACAGATCACCACAAGGGCTGCTATGAAGGTGATGAATCTAGAGCGAAACGTAAACAAATCACCATGTGGGTTGATCCCCTTCTTACATCACAAACAGGGTTCAACCGGCCACCTCCTCCTCCTCCTCCCCTCCGTTTACGCCCGGAAGGTGAGGCAGTGTTTCCCCTTCATCTGTTCTGAACTGACTGTACTTATGAGTGAAAGGATTCTGTACATTCCTCAATATTTTCAAAGTTACATATTGTCATAGATAAAAGAGTAGGGGCAGGGTGTGGAACAGGGACAAGGAGAGGGTGTGTGACAGGGACAAGGTGTGAGACAGGGACAGGGTGTGGAACGGGGACAGGGTGGTGTGACAGGGACAGGGTGGTGTGACAGGGTGTGTGACCGGAACAGGGTGTATGACAGGGACAGGGACAGGGACAGGAGCCGTGCATGAGTCGTCCCTTGGGTGTTCTAGAGGCCAAATAGCACTATTAATCTTGACACCCGGGGAGAGCTATTGGTTGCCTTCCATGCCTTGACTTTTGTTCCTCTCTCTCTCTCTCTCTCTCTCTCTCTTCACTCACACACACTCTCTCTCTCTCTCTCTCTCTCTCTCTCTCTCTCTCTCTCTCTCTCTCTCTCTCTCTCTCTCTCACACACACACACACACACACACACACTCACACACACATGCGAAAATTGAAGTGATAATGACTCCTCCAAAATAAGATAAGAAACAGATTCACTATTACTATTTTTGACGTTGTTTTTTTCCTAAAATAGTTTGCAGAAGTTAGTAGTCCTTCAGTTCACTAACAGATATAACATTTTTATTATTTAAGCATGTTGTTGATTATTATTATTATTATTATTATTATTATTATTATTACTTTTATTATTATTATTATTATTATTACTATTACTTTTATTATTATTATTATTATTATTATTATTATTACTTTTATTATTATTATTATTACTTTTATTATTATTATTATTATTATTATTATTATTATTATTTTACTTTATATTGAGATCTTGTCATAGATAAGAGGTTCTGGAGCACACGACTATGCAGCCATTAAAGGATTAGTAAACATTGGATTCATAAGAGTACTTTAATTTCCTCAAACTATGATAGGAAACACGACCAGATTGACAAAAATAATGGTGGACTGTTGCTTGGAATAGTTTGGAGGAATCAATTGCTCCTGATTTACTAACGCTGTACTACTCTCTTAACCTGCCCTCTGGTTGTAAAAATAAAATAAATTAATAATTGTACTTTACATTTTTCTTCTTCTCTATATCTCTGTTTGTTTGTTTGTATGTCATTATTTATATTAGTTACACTTACCACAACCACAACCACAACAACTACAACACCACAACTACCACCACCATCACACCAGACTATACTAACATTTCCAGTCACTAAGCAAGGTATGGTTTGGAATTGGTCAGGAATGCAGGTCTTTATACTTGTGTGTGTGTGTGTGTGTGTGTGTGTGTGTGTGTGTGTGTGTGTGTGTGTGTGTGTGTGTTATAGATGATTATGCAAAAAGAGTAACAAAGTAAAAATGAATAAAATTAATATTGAAAAACAAAACAAAAAAACTGGGCAGGTAGAAAAAAAAAACAGAAACAAGCACGTTAAAACACACACACACACACACACACACACACACACACACACACACACACACACACACACACACACACACACAGGGACAAAAAGACAAAGGAAGGTAGAAGTGAATGTCCCACTCACACAAAAGATGTCACAACAGAACGAAAACGTCACCCCTTGGAACACATGCTATAGAAAAAAATGTAAAAGAATGAATATAAAACTCTTCGATTGTCTCTGCATTCTTCCTTCTTGCCTCACCTCGACCACCACCATCACCACCAGCATCACTATCATCATTATCTTTATCATCACCCCCCATCACCACTACCACCACCATCACCACCACCACCATCACTATCATCATTATCTTTATCATCACCCCCCATCACCACTACCACCACCATCACCACCACCACCATCACTATCATCATTATCTTTATCATCACCCCCCATCACCACTACCACCACCATCATCACTATCATCATTATCTTTATCATCACCCCCATCACCATTACCACCACCAACATCACTACCATCATTATTAATATTACCATCACTACTACCACCACTATCAGTCCTATCCATAATATCTAGACCAGTCCAAATATTTACTCCAATACACAATTTCTAACCCATATTTCCAGCCCAATCACTAGTTTTCAGTCCTATCCATAATATCTAGACCAGTCCAAATATCAACTCCAATACACAATTTCTAATCCATCTAAGACACATGATACGAAAAAAGCACAAGCTGATTTTTTTTTTTTTTGTATGTTTACTTACAGGTGCTTCGAGAATATGGAGTCAGCAGTCAGAATGTTGTGAGGTACTGGTGTTGTGAAGGTGGGTTGGTGGGCCGGTACATGTGCTCCTATAGGGAATGTCAGGTCACATCCTCACACACACACACACACACAAAAGGAATCTGAAAGGAAGGAACAAGAGTGAATACAACATTTGACCTTGAGGGGGTGTGGGAGTAGGGGACAGGCTTGCTTGTTTTTTTTTGGGGGGGTGCGGGAGTGGGGAGACAGGCTTGGGGGATTAGTGGGGGGGTGGGGGGGCTTTCTATATCCCCCCCCCCATACCTGTCCCCCCCTTCTTCCGCACCTCCCCAACCCCCCCCCCCCCCAATTTAACTATTTATGTTTTGAACTAACGTATATGCTGATCAAAACAAAACAAACGAATCATTATATATCCACCTAATTATCTCAAACTTACACATACATACATACAAAGAAAGATCTATTCAAAACAAACATGATCTTCATGAATATGAGATGGAAGGAAGTAGGATCATTTTAGCCTCCATGACAATTTGTATAAAAGGGGAAAATTCTATCATCAATCAAATTAAAGAAAACTACTCTGTATTATTATTCCATTCTCCTCATTTCTTCTTTCCTTTCTTATCTCCATTCCTCTCCTTCCTTCCTTCCTTCTTCCCTTTAATCATTTATTCATTCATACATCCTTCCTTTCTTTCTTCTCTTTCTTCCCTCTCCCTTCAGCGCTTAGTAGCTTTACATAATTAATAGGTTGTTTTACTCTAATTAAGAAAGCCAAGATATTGTCAGCGAATTGAAGGCTACAGATTGCTATACCCTAACCCAAGCAACATATCCCACCACTATTATTACCCTTATATATATACTTGTTTGTTTTGTGGCACGTTTAGGAGGAGTTTGTAATCTCCAACTATCTATCTATCTATCTATCCCCTCCTTAAGTCTCACAGGTTCAGTAGACGGGAAGGAATTGTAAACACGTGTCATATGCTTTTGTTTCTCGTATGTCTTTAATGAGTCCCCTGAAGCCATGAGTTTTTATTTTTATTTATTTTTTGGATGCATTGGTGGTGTGTGTGCTTTGATGATTGATTATGTTTTCTGTATTATTTTGAGTGACGAGTTTTATTAGTGTCAATGCGAGATACACACACACACACAAACACGCACACACGCACGCACGCACGCACACACACACACACACACACACACACGCACACACACACACACACACACACACTCACACACACGCACGCACGCACGCACGCACGCACACACACTCACACACACAACACTAAACAACACGTATACACAAAATACAAACACACATACATATACATACTCATACATACACAACACATAAACACACACACACACACTCACACGCACGCAGTACAGCTCAAAAATTCACAAACAAACACACACCTTAATAATAAAAAAAAATAAAAAAAATAGACATGACGCATAAAAATAGGGAAAAAAAATAACACTGAATATTTATAATTAGATGAAAACGAGTTAACAAGTCCCGGACAGCAATGATTTACTAAACTGGATTACGGCTACAACTTCCGTCCAGTCATCAACATCAAAACCAGAGTATTACATTACCAGTCGTCTCCTTGTATAGACAGTGGGTGGGTGGGAGGTGAAGAGGGTGGGTGGGTGGCTGGACAGAGAGAGGGCGGGTGGACAGGCTGGAGAGAGGGAGGTAAAGAGGGATGGATGGATGTAAAGAGGGAACAGGGAAGGAGGTAAAGAGGGAGGGAGGGATGTAAAGAGGGAGGGAGGGAGGTAAAGAGGGAAGAGGGTGGATGGTTGGGGTGGCTGGAGGGAGGTAAAGAGAGAAGAAAGATGTAGGAAAGGGTAGGTAAGTTATTGTAGTCTACAGTCGTGCTCAATTGGTCTTGCAACATCTTCAAATGAAAATATATGGTATCGATGAAAAGATGCGATTTTGTTTTGTATTTGTTGGTGTCTGATAGTTTCTGATAATTATAAGATTTGCTCATCTCAAATGGTTTACTTTCATTCCCCTGATGCATGAAGACTTTATGATGGTGACTGTAAGGTTGTGTGTTGTGTTGGAGGGACTTGTGTGTCATAGTAGTAATGTTAGTATAGTGTTCACCACCAGAGGGACTTTTTTGTGACAGTGTTACTTCTTACCAACACACAGACTAACATGGATAAGGACACTATTATTTATAATGTTATTTTGTTCCTAACTTCTCATTTACAAACAAATGTGCTACAGATGCAGAACTGAACGAGATAATATAAGCAAATATAAGAAAACGATATATAGGCTGAACATGTATACGAAACAAGCATTCTATAGCTTATGGTAAATATGATACTTACTTATGCATATATTTGTAACATTACATGAACCATCCTCCTTTCCTCTGCTCTGACTTTTTCCTCTCATTGCCTCCTTTTCTTCTCGTTTTCATTTCTCCCTTGTACGTACATGAGTATTGTCTTCGCCTTCCATAAACACCTCAGTGGTATAACATTTGTCCTGGTGTTCGTTGGTGTTTAAAGGGTGAGTGCAATAAGTAAACACTAAAAATTAAGGCTTTTCAGTGGCTTGTCAGTAGTTAAAAGCTGTTAAACATAAACGCTTACACACATAATACTATAATGTTCTCATAAGTATTGCAATGGTAAAGAAGCAAACAAACTAACTTAGCATTGGCCCATCAACCCTGGTAGTCAGATATAGATTATTATCACTCTTGTTGTTATTCATAGACACGAGAGTACTTCACACTACATAGTGTCTATATAGGACATCCACAACACAACCATTTTGGTATATAATCTCCTCCTAAGTATTTTATGTCTAAATCAAGCTTATCTCAAATATTAATTTAACTGCAGATATTACTCTGATGGTTTACGTACAGAATATATATATAAAATAAATATAATATTTAACCAAAGGGCCAAGCCAAAAAGCAGTGTCATCCTTATCTCTTGTGAAAGTCAGACAATGTCAGGGTCACAGCGGCTAATTCAATTACTTCTCTGTGCTCTGCCAAATATGATGTTGACAGTCCTGAACTTTTCTTGTTTATCTATCTATCTATCTATCTATCTATCTCTCCGGATGGATGGAGAAATGAGGTGGAAGGAAGAGAGGGAGAAGAATATAAGAGGGGTTAATGAAAGGAGGAGGAAGGCAGAAGAAGGAGAGATGAGATGAGGGAATGAAAAGAGGAAGGAGAAATGAGAAGAAGAAGGGAGAATAAGAGAAGAAAATGAAAGGGGGATGGCAGAAGGAGAGACGAGAGGCAAAAGTGAGAAGGAAATAAGAAGTAAAAATAGATTAAGAGGTGAAATGAGAGGAGAGAGACATGAGAACGAGAGCACCAAGCAAAATTCGATTATAGAAGAGAGGAATGGAGAGAATGAGAGAGAGAGAGAGAGAGAGAGAGAGAGAGAGAGAGAGAGAGAGAGAGAGAGAGAGAGAGAGAGAGAGAGAGAGAGAGAGAGAGAGAGAGAGAGAGAGAGAGAGAGAGAGAGAGAGAGAGAGAAGGAAAAGAAGGGAAAAGAATGAGAGACAAAGGAAAGGAGTTCAATAAAATTCCAACATATTAAACAGAGAAGTGTAATATATCTCACACGCTGACATCCACCCACACACACACACACACATACACACACTGATACACAAAATCAAACACATATTCGTAAACACACACACACACAAATTCTGACATTCAAAATCACACACACACACACACACTGACACACAAAATCAGACACATGCTCGTAAACATTCATTCTCTCTCTCTCTCTCTCTCTCTCTCTCTCTCTCTCTCTCTCTCATTATAAACAGGTTCACATTACAGTAGAAATGTTTTTTCTGTGTGTGTGTCCAAGTTAAATGGAGTTAATCATATGAATACTAATGAGCTAACTGGTATTGTAACACTAGGTATGTACTGTATGTATGTATGTATGTATGTATGTACTGTATGTATGTATGTATGTATGTATGTATGTATGTACAGTCACGGACAATAATATTCATCCACAATGGGTCAACTCATGCATGGAAGCGTTAAATTTGACAGCTTCCCTCTATTCATTAATTACCTGAGAAACTTTCCAATAAGTAGGTTTAAGGGGGAAGTTTCGTGTTGGTAAATCTGGAGCAACTCGATCCTCCAAACTATTCCCCGCAACAAACCTCCATTATTTTCTTTAATCTGGTTCTGTTTCCTGGCATACTTAGGAGGAATCATGGCACTCCAATGTACCAAAAAAGAATTACCACCTTCAGTACGGTACCATCTTTTAATTTACAGCAAACAGCTTTTTCATTCATTATTAAATTTTAAAATACGTGAAAAAATTTAATCACCAATTTGTTTACGTTTTTCACATGTGTATTGAAACTTATGACCACGACTGTACGTATAAAAATTGATTCTTTATCTATGTATGTATGTATGTTTTTATTTATATGCAGCTACTGTATGTATGTATGGATGTATACTTACCAATTTATCTGTGTACCTGTCGATTGATTTTCCTACCAGTGTATTTATGTATTTATTTGTGTTTACCTATAACGATCTGTCTATCTGTATATTTATCTATCTATACATTCCAATATACTCATGTAATTATTTATGTACAGTCGGCTAAAAAAGTCTGGTCTACAGTATGCTTCTCTTGGGTCTCTAATCTATGTGTGTGTGTGTGTGTGTGTGTGTGTGTGTGTGTGTGTGTGTGTATGTGTGTGTGTGTGTGTGTGTGTGTGTGTGTGTGTGTGTGTGTGTGTGTGTAGCTGAAGGGTAGGTTATGGGGCACGTAAAATCTAACAATCGTCACTAAAAAAAAAAAAAAAAAAAAAAAAAAAAAAAAAAATCCACCGTGCGCCGAGCCAAACGGAGGTAAACCAATTATTGCTCTATATCTGATAAAGGTTTATACTCTTATTTACACAGTACAGTATGGCATTATCAGGTACAGTAGGATAAAGCTTTATTAATAGGATCATTACCGTATTAACTGCAAAATGTAATTACAATATTTTTCACACACAACGAGCTTGACAATTCATCCTATATACCAATGGACAATAATATAGAACAACACATTTTGACAACTAAAAAACTGAAAATTATGCGTATTTTTATTTTTTTTCTTCAGTTTCCATATAATTATTCGGTATAATTATAAAAGTTAAAAAAAAAAAAAATGTAGAGCTCTTTAACTTTCTACAGTTAAAATAATAAAAGCAGGTGTGAAACTTAACCTTATAATCTATATATGGTAACAAACGACATAAGGTGTTAATACAGAACCAATAAGAAATATTAAGTGTTGTAGCGCATATTATTATTTATGTAGAAAGATAATCTGCACATTTTAACAGATATCTTTTTTTTTTTTTTTTTTTTTTTTTTTTTTATTAATTGAAGGTGTCATCTGATGTGGTTGACGTGAAGGCCTCCTGATTCCTCCAATGTGTGTCCGGAAACAGTATATTTAGTGAGGAATTTGTTTTTGGCATAGTTTTGGTGGATTCTGTAGCACTCTAATTCACCAATAATACTGAATGATTCCCTAAAAGTTATTATATCAAATGCTGTAATGAGTTACTGAGAGACAGGAAAGAGAAAGAATTTTTATAGGAAGCCATACGTTAAGCGCGCACACACACACACACACACACACACACATGCATTCTTACGCTACATTACTCACACACATAAACATATACATAATCGCAATTTCACGCAACATTATTCTCTCTTTCTCTCAAGCACACACACACACACACACAGACACAGTACCGTATGCAAACAGGCTTTCATGAACACTTACACTGAATCCCAAATGCAAGCAACTAATACGTATACTTTCAGCATTCTTATCCAACCCCAAAGTACCACGATATAACCTGGTGTGTGTGTGTGTGTGTGTGTGTGTGTGTGTGGATCCGACAATCTTCCTTGGTGTGGAGGTAGTACGTGCTCATAAGGTGATTGTTCATCTTTTTTTTGGTCCTCTGTATTGTTGAAACTTGTTAAATACATAAACCAATGGTGCTGCAAAAATCATCATATTTACGTAAGGTGGGTATATGTCGATATGACTTTTTCTGGTATAATACTATGTTAAATTTTGTCTGTCACGTTTCCATCTCTTTGTCTTTGGCTTCACCATAGCTGCCTTCATCTATCCACCTCTACTCTATCAACAAGACTAGTGTTTATAACTGAATCCCTAAATATAATTAGAGTTTTGTATTATATCACACATGAAGAGGGCGTGATTCTCTGACAAGACAGTTTGTAAACATTAACAAAGTTATACACTGAACATAGTTAGTGTCAATAGGACATAATCATGGCATGGAAAGTAAAAGACAATTGTTAGTAGAATAGTTACGTTTGTTTACAGTCACAATGTATATTTAGATGTATATAACTTGGCTACCATAACAAACGCCATGGAAGTACTCGTCATGTATTGACTACCGGTAATTTACTTAGATGAATAAATAACTATAATACCTGCTGTGACCATTATCATTATCCCGTCCATCCACTTAGGTATTATTTCATTTATTATGACGTCTATAAGGTAAGTATATTTATATTATGTTTTTGTCAATATCCACACGCTGAAATTAAATAAACGGAGATACTCTATTCTATGTCTTAGATCGTTTTCCATAATTTACAATATAATTACTACACTATACACACCAAATGATATTTTAATTGATTCATTGATTCATTAATAATATGGGAATGTTTAATGAGATTAATACCACTAATATATTTATTGTCTTATTCTATTGATAGATGTTTAGTAGGAACGTTTAATAAGACTGATAAGACATGCCTGGTACAAGACAGCAGGTGATGGCACAGGGAGGGGGATCCGGAAACTAGGTCGTCGCCTCGGTATTTCCAGAGATACTGTAAAGTTTTGGGTGAGGCGATTTAAGAAGGAGGGTCACGTGCTTACCCAGCCTTGACCCGGAGGACCCTAAGTCACCACACGTGAGGAGGATAAAATGACACACAGTACGCGAAGCAAAGAAAGGCAAAGAAACAGAAACAAGATTTCATTGTAACCTCATAGCAATCATAAGGTGACTACTGGGGTCTGGACCACGAGGTTTCATCCCAACACGATAAACCTTAACAGAGGCTCAGAGACATGTGGGTGAAGGGTTTTGTGATGGTTTTTGCCTTAAAAAAAAAAAAGGTTGTACTTCTTTCTCAGCAGCTTTTTCGAAAATGTTGGCAATTAAATATAATATATATATATATGTTCGAATTAAATTCCCTGGGACATCGACAAGCGGTCGTTACACAGCATGGTGTGTGTACAGTTCTAACTAGTTATTGTCATTTAAAATAACCTTATAAGTGTAGTTATCTATTGACTGTCCTCCATAATTCAGGTACATCACATCATACAAGACCGTGTAGAGTGTAGAGTGTCCAACCAGACAACAAATTATATAGACATACTTAAACTGTACATATAGTGGACAGCATCACAACAATAATGTTAATGATTATCATATTTAACAACTACCATTATCGAAAATAATATATACGTAATAGTAATAGATAACCAAGTAATAATAATATAAAAGATGACCACTAAAATAATAATAATAGTACCTGGTAATATAATAGAAAAATATTAATATTAATATAGACCCTGTAATAGACCCCATGTTTGGACCTGTAACATTATTAACCTCTATGTAAGGTTTGATATGGTAGGACTAGGGAGGTGTCGGTAAACGTATAGACACACACAGACAAAGGCTATATAATTATGTCTGTAGAGCAGTATATAGATAAATTCCCTTCCATAACCCACAACCTATAATGTGGAACAAGACCTCACACCAATACACACAAGTCGAGAAGTGGAAGTGCTGGTTTTAGGCTCGTCTTGAATGTACTGTATTGATCTACTAAAGAGGTTGAGAATGATCTAATAAGAGTATCATTTGTCCCACATGACATCAGAAAGGAAGCAAGGGATGATGTGAGGAGTGATGATCTCTATTCTTGGCAAAAGTATGGATGTAAACAATGGCAGGGTGGTATCTGTATAATGACATGCATCACGTGACATTGGGGGTGAAGCTTAATTGTGATGTAAATAATGTACATACCTTGTGACTATACACACAACTACAGTATATATGAATGAAAGAGCTGCCTTCAATGCTACATAAAAAAACATTGTAATAAAACATCATACCGATTGAGTTGAAGCATGTTACCACCAACACACACACACACACACACACACATACACAATTTACGTGTGAGCACAAACACACATAAACTGGAGTAAAGTACACAAATACAAAGTAGGAAGAACTCCCATACATGTGGTTAAACACACACACACACACACACACATATATACAAACACATCTAATACACATGCGTATATACATCCTTCACCCAACAAACACACATTATAATATATATAAACAGACACACAATATACATACATGCCTTTTTATGTTCACAAAAGCATTCAGACGCACAAAAATAAGCACAAACGCAGAGCAAACGAATATAACACACACACACACACACACACACATCAAGACACTCTGTCTTTCTCTATGGACAAATATAACACACTAATAAAAATACAACGCCATTGGCCAGTATGAATATGACGTCACTAGGAAGGGCGTGTCTCCTATTGGTCCATCCCGCTGTGTGTGACGACATGAGTAACAATACGACGGTACCATTGGCCAGTGGAATGTGACGTCATAGCGATGGGTGCCTCCTATTGGTCCAGCCTCTCTGACGTCACAGGGTCAAGGGGAGGGACCGAGAGAGCTGTGTTATTTTTTTGTTACGGAACCGTCATGAGAATTTTTTTTACCCTAAAATGGATAATAATAAAACCAGATTGATTAATTGATATCCACGGTATAGGTGAGGACTGAGCATGGGAAGGATGGAGACGGAAAACTGAAGAGTAGATAAATTAGGTAGAGGGAGAGAGAGAGAGAGAGAGAGGAGGATAATTTAGGAGAGAATCAGAGAACATGAGATGAAAGAGAGACTAGGAATGTGAGGTGTGGAATTGAGAGAAAGAGAGAATGATGTGGGAGGAAGAGAGTGGGAATGAAGGAGTAAGAGAAAATACGAGAGTGGGACGATGAAGAGAGAGGGGGAAAGGAAGGAAGAGAAAAATAAGGAGGACAGAATATGGCAGGATGGAATGAAATGGGAGGAAGGGAGAGAAAGAAAGATAATATAAAAAGGAAGGAAGGAAGGAAGGAAGAGAAAAACACGTTGGAAGGAAGGAAGATGAAGGTGAAAAGAGATAATAGGAAAAAAACAGGAGGGAAAAGGAATGAATAAAGAAGTAGAAAAAGGGATGGATTATAAGAATGGCAGGAAGGGAGGTATGGAAGATGGAAAAGTAAAAAAAAAAGGAAAGGGGAAAAGATGGAGGGAAGGAAAGGGGAAAAGGTGGAGGGATGAAATGGGAGAGGGGAAGGAAGGAGGGAGGCAAAGGTAGGAGGGAGGGAGGGAGGGAAAGAGAGGTTAGCTGGAAGAAATGAGTGGGTGAGAATGGGAAGGAAGATGGAGGGGGAGGAAGGGAGGAAGGGAAGAAAGAAGGAAGAATGTCTGGGAGAAGGAAAGGGAAAGATAGTCGAGGGATGTAGGAATGGAAGAGTAAGAAAATCTGGGAGAGATGAAGAAGAGGGATGAGGAATAAAGAAGAGGGGTGAGAAATGAAGGGGAGAGGTGAGAGAGTAAAGAAAAGTAAGCAGTTCAGAGGAAATCACACAGCAACAGATCTGCTGGTACTTACGAGGTTGTTTGTGTCTAAACTTGCGTCTTAGAGTTATAAGTTAGTATCGAAAATTGACGTGAGTGGAAGATGTTATGAGGTGGAAGGAGAGGGAGAGGAAATGAGTGAGGGGCAATGGGGAGAAGCATTTGAGGAAGAAAAAATGGAATGAGTCAACGAAGAAAGGGTGAGAAAGGGAAGAGGGAGGGAGAGATTATGAGGGTAAGAAAGGGAAGTGCAGGGGAGCAAGGAAAAGGGCGAATGAAGGAAAATGGGATGCAGAAAAGGGATGTGGTAGTAAGAAAGGGATGAAGGAGTAAGAAAGGGATGAGTAAGTGAGGACAGGGTAAGTGAGTGAGGAAAGGGATGAGGGAGTAAAAATGGGATGCAGAAAAGGAATGTGGGAGTAAGAAAGGGATGAAGGAGTAAGAAAGGGATAGGTAAGTGAGGAAGGGATGAGTAAGTGAGGAAAGGGATGAGGGAGTAAGAAAGGGATGAGTGAGTGACGAAAGGGTGAGTGAGTGAGGGTGTGTGTGTGTGCTGGAAGGAGTGTGGGCAGGAGAATGGGAGGGTTAGTGTAGGTTGGTGGGTTGGTAGGTGGGCGGAGTGACTGTGTGGGTGTGTGGGCGTGGCTGGCCGGTGAGAGGGCGTGCTAGACGAGGGAGGGAGGGAGGGAGGGAGAGGGGTATTGGAGAGGGGGGGGGATGAAGGGAAGGTCAGGGCATGGGGGGGGGGGGAGAGAAAGGAGATACGAAAGGTGGGACAAGAGGCGAGAAGTGAGTGGGAGCTAGGGTCTGCGTGGGGGGAGGGGGGAGGACTGGTTTTTGGGCTGGGCGGGGTGGGGTGGGTGTGGACAAGGAGGGAGGGACAGAGAAGGTAGGGAAGGAGTGAGGGAGGGAAGGATAGGTAAAGGATGGGAGGGACGGAGCGAGAGAGGGTCAGGCGGGATAGAGGGAGGAAGGAAGAGAGGGACAGGGAGGGACAGAGAGGGAGGAGAGCCAGGATACCAAGCGAGAGAGGGAGTAAGGGAGTGAGGGGAGTGTGAGGGAGTAAGGGAGGGAGGGGCCACTACTACCCTACAGTATATAAGCCTCGTCTGGCCACACCATCCCACAATCCCGACCCCAAGTTTGTACCGCGTCGACTGGTTGTGTTGCTGCTGCTGCTGTCCTCTCGTCGCTCCTGTCAGCCCACTCCACCTGCCCACACGCACGCACGCACGCACGCACCCAGGCCTTCTACACTCATTCACTCACCTCTGCACTCACGCAAATCCAGCTCGCACACGCACGCACGCAAGCAAGCAAACAAGAAGCCCCGGCCTGCTCGTGTGTGGCTCACCTGTAAAGTTTTCTCTTAACTCCTGCACACTCACTCTAACAGGTAGGTGTGAGACAGGGGGTGGGGGGTGGGGGTAGGGGGTAGAATGGTACATGGGACGAAGAGAGAAAGTAAAGTATGGGGAAGAATACGTGAAGGGTAGGGGGTGGGTGGGAAGTAGGATGAGGGAGGTGTAAAGTAGTGATGAAAGTAGACAGTGCATATTTTGTAATAGGATGATGGAGAAGTGTGAGGGAAAATATGGAGACGAAGAGAAAAGGGGACAGGAAACGGGTTACTTGAAGTTGAATAGAATAGTTATCTGGTGACACAATTGGAGGTTAATGTATCCACCAAAAAATAATATACCTACAAACAGACTCCTTTAGTATGCAAGAAGGGGTTCTGTTTTTTTTTTTTTTTTTTTTTTTTGGTTTGATTTTTTTTTTTTTTTTTTTTTTCATAGTTTGGAGGAATCACAAGTTTTCCATTTATAACAATCTATTTATTACCGCCTTCATCATGTTATTAGTTAAAGGGATATTGTCTTCTGGGTAAACTGGAGTATACGTAGTCCTCCAAACTATTCAATAACGTGGATCCCCTACTTAGAGAATATCTGGGTAGTCTGTTTCGTGATATAGTTTGGGGGAATCAGTAGCACTCATTCCAATTTCACCAAACAGATTACTTCCCCCAAAAGACTACACTACTAAAACAAAAACTTTATCCCAGATTTATAATTACCTAGAACGTGTAAAAATATGTATAAATTACTCGAGATTTTTTATCACTATAAATATAAACATATTTTATTTCCGCTATAATGATATCGTCTGGAGTAAGAAATATATTAGAAGAAAATTACATTGGCACTCAATGGGGAATATTATAATACAAATTAGATTTTATTTTTTCCCTTGTAAACAATAGATTGTTATTTTTTTCTTGGTGGGAAGAACTGATGGCGTCTAATGGTTAAAGGAATTTCAGTTCATCCATAGAAATATCTATTCACGTCTGCAGTAGCATGAGTGGACTACCAACACACAATTTATAAGGCATAAGCAACACACACACACACTCTCTCTCTCTCTCTCTCTCTCTCTCTCTCTCTCTCTCTCTCTCTCTCTCTCTCTCTCTCTCTCTCTCTTCTCTTTGTATGCCTCTTCATCTTCTTGAAAGCCTGAGTGTACAGTTGTAGTCAATAAATTTAATTCCCATTTTTTAATCTATACAGCCTACATCCCAAATTTTATCACCCTTAAAAAACATTACAACTCACACGGAACACAGACTCATTCCACCAGTTTGTGATTCGAGAAGAAGATAGCAATAACTGACCACGACTGTACCTGCTTTGAGATTTTAGAATAGGAGAAGTACTAGTGTAGTGATTTTACACAACCGTAGAATATTCCTCAAGACGAGATAGTGAAACGATAAACCATGAAGATTGTGGTAACTGTTAGTGTGGTTCCATAATTATATAGGGACTTAAAGTGAAGGGGAATTTGGGGAAGATGAAGAACTTAGCTGTACATTTTGTCTTGTGTATAACTATGGATAACCTTTGTATAACAATTAATAACCATATTGATACCGTATGTGTAGCTATGGATAAGTAAAAGTATTATATCTGGAGTGTATAGTTTTTTCATGTTAGTTAGAATTTGCGAGTTGAATTCAAGAAACATTACTAATCATTCCTTTGTTTTTTGTTTCACTGAGTCTGGGTTCTGAATTTATGGGAGTAGAAGAGACAAAGAGTAGGAAAGAGAAAGTAAAAAGAGACACAGAGAAGCAAAGATGAATTAAAAGAGAGAAAGAGATGGGAAGAGAGAGAGAGAAAGCAGAAGATACAAAGAGAAGCAAAGAGGAATTAAAAGAGAGAAAGAGATGGGAAGAGAGAGAGAGACAGCAGAAGAGAGAAAGAGTAGGGAAGAGAGAGATATAAAGCACAAGACACAAAGAGAGAGGGAAGATAAGACGTAATAGCCTTGTTGCATTATTATTCACACCAATAAAACGACCCCAGTAGAGTCATTCAGTTTATGTTAAGTCGAGGGTCTTGTGCAAAAACTCCCGTCCCTCGCCACCACAGTTCAGATTAATCGTTTGCCTGTATTGTATATTATATTGGTGAGTTGGTTGTGTATTCAGGCTGGGTCAGTGTACAGTAAAACACAAAGGAGAACAAAGGAGTACAGTTAGGGGTAAATTAATTGTATCTAGCTCTGCATCAAACTCATCAACACGGAATTTTTAATAGTTCACATTGGAAGAACATTTAACCAATTCTTCCAAACACGACACAGAATCGAAATAATTTAATAATATAATGTAGAAATAATTTGAAGGAAACATTGACATCCAAATATTGCAGCAACATCATTATTTCCCTGTGGAGAATTGGAAATGGTTCAGACTTGTGTTAGACGAATAGAAATGTCAATATAACCAACTATGCAGCTGTAATAGTATGGATCACGACTGTACTCTCTTGATATAAAATAGTGTACATTACCACTAGAGGTCACTGTAATCACAAGGTTTTTTTTTTTGTGCAGTTTGTATTAGCCTTTCACACACACAAAAAAAAAAAAAAAAAAAAAAAAAAAAAAAGAAGTTGGTTATCGTGGGAACTGTAGATTGGTTTTCGCTCCACAGTCATGAATAGATTATAAGATTATGAAAACTATAATTACATCCGCATCCTACACCACATGAGGCCAAGCGATTACACTGACATCTGGTGGCAGCGGAAGATGACTTTAGGGTTTGAGTGAGTGTGGTCGAGTAAGTCTAACACGGGATGCATTTATAGACGACTGAGAGTAAACATGATTATAATATTATACCCAGCCAAGCGATTACCCTGACCTCTAGTGGTGGTGGTGGTGGTGGGATAAAACTTTGGCATCTGACTGTGACATTACTATTACTATTATACTATTAAACTATTACTATTATATTAACTGGTGGTGGTGGTGGTGGTGGTGCATGGGAAGAGGTGGTGGTGCAATGTAGTGGTGTTAGTGCTGGTGTTAGTGGTTGTGGTGTAATATAGTGGTATTAGTGGTGGTGGTCGTGGTGGTGGTGGAGGTGAGAGTAGGAGGGCAGATAGGAGAAGGCGACATTAAGAAAGTCCGTGAAGAAGAAAGGATTGTGGAAGAGATCAAGAAATATTGGACAAGAGGAGATAAAGAAAGATAAGAGGAGAAAAGGAAGAAAGGAAGAAGGGAGATGAGGAAATAAAGGAGGGGAAGGAAGAAAGCAGAGAGGGAGGGGAAGGAAGAAAGCAGAGAGGGAGAGGAAGGTATAGAAAGAGAAGAAAAACAAGGAGGTAGAAATGAGGAGGATGAGGACGTAAGAGAAGAAAGAACTAGGAAAGACAGAAATAAAGGTAGGACAAAGGAGGGAGGAATACTGAGAGGAAATTGAAAAGACTGCTTGAGAAGTTTCTTTAGTGAGAAGTTAGAGGTTGAACGGAAGGTTAGGAGAGGAGGAGGAGGAGGAGGAGGAGGAGGAGGAGGAGGAGGAGGAGGAGGAGGAGGAGGAGGAGGAGGAGGAGGAGGAGGAGGAGGAGGGAGAGATAGAGGTAGATAAATTGGACGAGAAGAAGATAGAGGTAGAAGTACAGGATGAAGAGGAAGAGGCAGGGACAAAATAAGAGAATAAGAAGGTTGAGGTCGAGGCAGAGCAGGAAATGGTCTCAGACTTTATAACAACAGCAGTGAAAAATATTGAGTCTCGCTTCGTTAATTTTCGAGTTTTTCTTTTCTCGCTAACAAAGATAATTTATTGAACTTTTGGTTAGGAGTAGCCTCCCTACCAGACACTCCAAGAGATTGTTATATTCACTAACGAAGCTGAGAAAAATTTAATGCTTTGGGTTGTGTCTTTCCGTTTATTTCTTTTTCCATTCGTTTGTGTTTATGAAAGTTTGTCACGAGAAGATACTATCTGTGTCCAGTTAGAGTCAAATGCATTGTCACTTGTTCTGCCTGATCGTGAATTAGGATATTCATTTAAATTTGTAAATGAGAAGTGGTTGCTCTTACTGCTTGACTATAATATTAAATGGAATGGTAATAGTATTATCTTCTATTCACGACGTTACTGACATTAGAGTTCATCATCACCCAGGAAAGGATATAATTTTCTTTTATTCTGACTACATTGCTGTGTACAGAAGTAAACAAACTTTTCTGGAGATGTCAGGCAGCTCTAAGAAACTGTAGAAGAATACATCTGATGTGATATATTTTGGTGACACTATGCAATGGGAAAAATCAACTGTATTTTTTTACCTCACTCAATTTAATATACGAGAGTTAATAGATGTCACATGCCGAGCAATACATACTTATTGTACCTGTGTATATACTGTATCTCTATGGTCACGTCCACTACACACATTCACAGAGATTAGATTTTATGTCAAGTCTTATTTGGTTCTTGACTGTCCTGAAAAGCTGCTCAAATTCATTCCCTTGCAACTTACAAGATTGGATAAACTTGGTGCGTGTGGATATGTGCTGTATACATGGCATGGGGGGGGGGGGGGAGTGGAGTGTGTGTAACTTCAATAAAAAGAAACACACGAGCAATTTCCCGCACCATAACCCAAGATCCAAAGCCGATGGGACAGCGTTTAAGAAGTCTGACTCCCCCGGCAAATCAGTGAAAAGTCAATTCCAGCTCTGAATGGAGAAGGAAAAATATGGCCGTAATTTCCCTCAGTACCGACGCCTCACTCCAAGAAATCTGGTAAAGGTTAGGAGTCTGGCGGGACGGGTCATGTGATTCAGATACGGACTCTTTACACTAGGTTAGATTATAAACAGATAATAATACATTCTTAAAATAAAGTTTGCTTAAGATTATATTTTCACTGGCTTGTTTACTTATTTGCTTTTCTTTATTGTTGGTTAATGAATCAGATAAAAAAATAAAACTATAAAAAAACATCCAGGAGTATAGATCCAATTTTGCAGGATGATCGGACTTTATGAGTTCAAGAAGTGATAACATTTGGGGGTTCATGGTAAATCACGTTCAAAGTGTGTGCAGATTCATTCTTTGGCATCCCCCCCCCCCCCCCCACACACACATACACCACGAAAGATGAGCTAAATGGAGTTACATATTTACCAATCTTACATTATATAATATAAGCTCACGACTTCAACTTTCTGGATAATTTCACGAATCGTTAGACCAGCATCGATTTTTTTATGAGAAGTAGAATCCAATGTCATTATTTATTTGACTTTTTACTAGTCTTTCGGGGGAAGCTTCCTGCCCATAAGATAATTGGAACCTGATCAGAGTCAAGGTGGGTCTTAAATCTGAGTGGGGGGGGGGATGGGGGCATGTTATACTGGGGGGGAGGGGGGATTTTATACTGGGGGGGGAGGGGGGTGTCATACTTGGGGGAGGGGGGTGTCATACTGGGGGGGAAGGGGGCATGTTATACTGGGGGGGAAGGGGGCATATTATACTGAGGGGGGAGGGGAGGGGAATATTATACTGGAAGGAAAGGGGGGGGAGTAATACTGAGGGGGCACGGGGGGGGGGGGAAGGGGGGTGGATGTTGTACTACACCTCTATCTGTTACGACGATTCATACACCCAAGATTCATCATGAGTTTGCTGAGAGGAGCCTTGAAGGACACATACAAATCGGTGTTTTTTAGGGAGGGGTGCAGGAGTAGGGGAACAGGCTTGGAGGGTGGGATTAGGAGGGTGCGGGAATAGGGGACATGCTTTCTACCCCCCCCCCCAAGCCTGTCCCCCTATTCCTGCAGCCCCCCCCCCCCCCTTAAAGTTAGTGGTCATTTCCTTGTGTCAGTGGGACCATCACCATAATAACATTTTATCACACACTCCCGGAAAGTCCAGCCTCAGTCAGTCACTCCCTTCCTTCCTTCCTTCTCATTCTATCTTTTTTTTTTTCTTCATCCAGTTCCTTTCTCATCATGCATTTTTTTTACCGTCATTTAGTTCCTTTCTCATTCTCTCTCTCTTTTTTTTACCCTCATTCAGTCCCTTCCTTCTCATTCTCTCTCTTTCCTTTTACCCTCATCTTGTTCCTTTCTCATTCTCTCTCTTTTTACCCTCATTCAGTTCCTTTCTCATCATGCATTTTCCTTTCGTTATCCTTCCGCTTTCTCTTTTTCCCCCCATTCCCTCCTTGCTTGTCACTCGTTCTCCCTTTCCTTCTCCTCTCCCTTATTCTTTCTTCCTTCTTTCCTTTCTCATCTCTTCCCTCCTCACTCATTTTCTTTTTCTCATTCCCTCTTTTCTCACTTACTTTCCTTCTTCCTTTTTTATTCTTACTTATTCCCACTTCTAATCATTCATTCTCTTTTTTTCCTAATTTCTCTACTTGCTCACTCATTTTCTGTCCCCCATTCCCCTCCTTCCTCACTCAATCTTCATTATTTATTCCTCTCCTTTCTTCCTTCCTCACTCATCCATTCTCTTTACCTCCTCTCTCTCTCTCTCTCTCCCCCTCCTTTCTTTACTTTTTCTCTCCCATCACCCTCCTTCCTCCCTCTCCCTGCACTTCTCTCGTCTCTGTAATCTCTGACAGACAGCGACGTGTGGACTTGTGTTAATTTAGATAAAGTCCAATACTGAGCTTTTTGTCTTATGGTATACAAGGAATCTCCATCTCTATCTCTATCTCCATCTCTTATCTCGACCTCTATCTCCATCTCTACATCCACCTCTGTCTACAACACTATCTCTACCTCTATTTCTATCTCTATTTCCTTCTCCATCTCCATCTTTACATCTATTTCTATCTCCATCTCCTTTTCCATCTTCATCTCCAAGCTTTACCAAACGTGTATAGGAATGTGTTGGACTAAGTACTGTACTGTTCACTTCACCCGCCTATATATACCTACAGTACCTACCCACCCACGTCAATAACTCCATTCCATCACACACAGTCCACTCCCATTCACCCAACACACACACACACACACCAACACACACTCACACCAATAACACCAACACATACACGCACACCAACAACAATAACACCAACACATACACACATACCAACAACAATAACACACACACACTCACACGCCAACAACAACACACACACACCAACAACACACACACACACATCAACAACACACACACACACACCTTCCACACAACATGTTCTCTATACAAATTTTTCGAGTCCCTAATATGAGGAAATTGGATTATATTATAGGAACCTGTTCTGGTGCTCTCTCTCTTTCCTTCTCTTTTTCCTCTCTGTCTGTTTGTCTGTCTGTCTTTGTGTTGTGTCAGTATTTTTGTTAAAGGAACTTGAGGAAGGTTATATTTTAATCATGTTTATTTGTTTGTTTGTTTGTTTGTGTGTCTGGAGCCATTTAAATGTATGTTAGCTTCTTTTTCTGTTTGTTTGTCTGTCTGTCTCCGTCATACACACCCACACACATACACACCCACCCACACACACACACACACACTTTCTCTCTCTCTCTTTTTAATTTATTTTCCTCTCTATTTGTGTAACTGTGTGTATTGTGTACTATTGTGAGCCTCAGATGTGTGAAAACTGTAATCCATAAACATTTTGCCCTTCCTATGGATGGTGATGAGGCAAAGTTTTTTTTTTTTTTATCAGAATTCGTGTTAGGAAAACGAATATACATAAAAGGTTTTCCCTCTAGAAAACCACTCGATAAAATATTTCCATACTGTGATTTCGGTGGCAACAACAATAGACGTAGATTTCATAATAAAAAAAAAAAAAAAAAAAAAAAAAAAATCCTCAAAATAAGAAGTTTTTATTTTCATTTATATATTTTTTTTTTATTTCTTTTCTGTTTTTTTCTTTAAAGTGACTATCTGAGATGGCTTTTATAATTTTCATCAGACTCGTTACGTGGGATTCACATCACTGGTTTCCTTCCCACTCCCAGCAATGACTCAAGAGAACATATATATATTTTTTATTTTTATTTCTCGGTCACAGTTAACATTTACATATTCATCATTAATTATATATTCCGAATTTCTGAATGTATCCCAATGACTACGACGACCAATCACTCTGTCTTGTCTTTTGGATTCAGCTTAAGAGACCCTGTAATGTAGTCAGAAAATTGAAGATAAATGAGTCCTTCAAATATTGCCACGAAACACACACACACACACCTATAGGGAAGGAGTATGTTTCGTGGCATGGTTAGGAGGAATCAGAAGCCTCCAATTCTCATAAACACAATCGAATATGTGTTTTTCCACACTAAAAAAAAAAAAAAAAAATCTGAACTCGAATCTGTATTTACTACCAAAAAATGTTTCCTAACTCAATTTGGACAACATATAACAGACGTTCATATTTTTCTCTACTTCACCTATAAAAAGTAAAAAACATAAAAAAAACTTCACATCTCCCTAAATTTAATATAAAGACCTGGATACATAATATTATAAACTCCCTCCATATATTTCCATTAATAAATTATGATAGCTTTGTATTATTTGTGCTCTAGTTCACGTTAAATTAAAATCTTCACATTATTTTAATATATTATTTTCATCCCTATACAAAATACAGTACCAAAATGAAGAGGCAGTTCTTTAAATATATTCCTGACCATATCCGGACAGATTTTAAAGGGTTCTCCAGTTCAGTTAATGTAAAAGTATAAATTCATATATTTTTCTCTTTATATTACATCACCCAAAAAGAGGGATAACAAAATCAAGCTAAAAAAATCTACTGACCTTCTTACGTATCGGATATTTATTTTTATTTTTACTAAGATCTGTTTTTCCAGTCGTTCGTGTCCGGTTTTCAGATTCACTGTCAACTTATTTTCTGGAAGATTAAGAAGTGTGACCAGGTCTGTGATATTCGAAGTAATTTCCATTCCTTTGCCTTCAATCTACCGTGGAGTTTCTATATCTTTCCATGTTTTGATTGTTTACAAATCTTAAATAATCTCAGCGATACACAACTATATTAAATATAAACATACAAGCCAACATAAAAAAAAAAAAAAAAACATAAAAAAAAAAACACATATACATATACTTCCCCCCAAGCTGAAAAGTACACATCAAAGACAAAAATACGCCAGAACTGCATCAAAAGAAAGATTAAATACCTGAGAGAGGCGTGATTGCAAGGGTAGGGAGGGCGAGTGTGGGAGGAATCCATCTAACGTATGACACACACACAATCTTAACCATGCAGATGTTCTTGGATGTAGTAGTGTGCTGGAAAGATATAAAAGTAAAGAGTGTTGACAAGGAGAATATACAGTGAGGAAACAAATTTAGTAAAGTCGTGGTAAAAAGTTCTGTAACCTGGTGTATAAAAAAACCCGAGCCATTTGATTGAAACTTATAGGAACCAATATTGCAAAGACCAACAGCTATATATGTTTCGGATCATTTTTCGAAGCCATCTCATTGGAAGGTGTTGCAGGACTATTGACCATGACTGTACCAATCTACCTACCATCTTCGACTATACATTATTACACTGCTATGCTATACGGTATGAACTTCCTTGAAAACTTTGGTGAGGGTGCATTAAATTTTAGGTGTATAGATTTTAGTTAGGATATATACAGGCACGTACTCCTTTCTTGGATTTAAAAACTTTCTTAGGTGTATAGAATTTAGTTAGGTTATACACTACTTTCTTGCTTGGATTTAAAAACGATGGGGAGGGGGGGGGGGTGACAGGAGGGGACGACAGGTGACAGACAGTGAGAGACGACACGAGTGAAATACGACTCGGGGAATGAATAAATAATACGCCTAAATAAAAATAAAAGTGTTAATGGCCTACCCTCTATACTCACACTCACACAATCACTTCCCCCCATCAAGCCCATATGGTTTATGAGACTAATATACACATTAAGGATATTTATTGAGCTGCATATCAAGTTAACTATCCAAAAAACACACACCAATGAAAATATGTTGTATAATATATAGAATTGAATGAATGAACGAATGAATGAATAAATGAATGAGTATAAAAACGAATGAATGAATGAATGAATGAATAAGTAAAGAAACGAATGAATGAATGAATAAATGGATAAATGAATAAGTAAAGAAACGAATGAATGAATGAATGAATAAATGATGTGGACGAATGAATGAATGAATGGGTGGATGAAGAAGAAGACTGGAAGTGAATGAATAAAGTGAATGAATCAGAGCTTTCACTGGAATGGTATATAGTTGTCCCTGTAAGAAACTTTGTTTGTGTGTGTGTGTGTGGATGCTACGTGAGGGGAAACTCCATGTAACACCTTCCTTTCACTACCACCATCATCACCTTCACTTTTTTTCCAATCGTACTCTTCCCTATTTCATTCTCTTTTTTTTTTTTACTAAGATATCTTTTTTTTTTTTTTTTTTTTTATTCTTAATTCTTAATCTAACTTTTTTTTAAACAGACATTACATTCTTTTTTCTTTATTTAACACCATTCTTTCAATAACATCACCTTCATTTATTTTTTTTCTTATTTATATGCCATGTTCTCTTTTTCATTTATTATCTATTTTATCTTCAACAGAGATGCCTTAATATTTTTTTTTTCACCACCATCACCTTCTTTTACTTCCAATCTTAGGCTTCTTTATTTTTTATATTTATTTCACAGTGATGCATTATTCTCTTTCTTTTCTTTAACACCTTTCCGTCACCACCGCCACATTCACATTTTTCCACTCGTCTCTTTCCTCCTTTCATTGTGTTTTTTTTTTTTTCTCCCGGGTTGTGTTTGCATTTTAAAATTCTCTCCATGCATTGTCTCTATTATTCTTGCTTCCTTCACAGTCTTCTATAGTTTTCTTTTCTTTCAGTGGTTCTGTTTTTTTTCTGTCTTCATTATTAGGCTGGTTTTCTTTTGTCTCTTATACTTCTTCTGCAGCTCTCTCTCTATATATATCATAATTTTATGTCAAACTTTCCCCAGTTAAATATTTTTCCCTTTACCTTTCCTTGATTCATTTGTTATATCTATTCCTTCATCCTCATATTTTATTCTCTCTCTCTCTCTCTCTCTCTCTCTCTCTCTCTCTCTCTCTCTCTCTCTCTCTCTCTCTCTCTCCCTCCTGGACACAACAACACTGCGAGTAAACAGTGAATTATTAGGAAACACGTTAAAACAACATAGTTCAGGGTGGGCTGCTGGTGTCAAGGAGTAGGGGAGGAGAAGGAGGAGGAGGAGGAGGAGGAGGAGGACGAGGAGGGGAAGGAGGGAGGGGAGGGGAGGGGAGGAAGGAGTGGCAGACAATATTGGTTGGTGAGTGGGAGCGAAGGGATGAAGATACATAGAGAGGGAGAGAGGATGAGTGTTAGAGAGGGGGAGAGGGAGTTAGGAAGGAAAGAAGGGAATTACGAGAGAGAGAGAGAGAGAGAGAGAGAGAGAGAGAGAGAGAGAGAGAGAGAGAGAGAGAGAGAGAGAGAGAGAGAGAGAGAGAGAGAGAGCTTGAGGGTATGAGAGTGAGTGAAGAGCGTGTGAGAGAGTGAGAGGGACGGCAAATTAGTGAGTGTGAAGGAGGGTGAAGGAGTGTTCAATTGGACGTTTAAAGTCTTGTATCACGTTACTTACTCCTCACACTCTCCCTCCCTCCCTCCCTCACACTCTCCCTCCCTTACACTCTCCCTCCCTTATACTCTCCCTCCCTTATACCCTCCCTCACACTCTCCCTCCAACTTTTTTCTATCTCCTTTTCTCCACTTTCTTTCTACCTCTCAGCCTTTTATCTCCTTCTGGTACACCTCTTATCTCCTGTACCTCTTACATTCCATCTATCTCTCATTTCCTTCTTTATTTATTTAACTGTCCTTCTTTACTTCCCCATCCCACCCTCCCTTTCCTTATCGTCTGCTATCCCTTAACTTCCACTTTATCTTCTCTTATCCACTTACCTACCTACCTACCAACCTGTCCCTTTTCCCACCTCTTTCCTTTAGTCTCATTAACTCTTCCTGTTTTCCCTTCCTTTCCTGGACCATTTTATAGCCGCAGGTGGATTATTAACTCAACGAGAGGCCAGGGTCTGTTGTCTCAAGATCCTCCTCAACCATTATTATAAAAACACTCACAACAACCAACGTACAGGAAGAAAAAACAACCTTAGAGCGAGAATACACACGGGCGAGATTAGCTTCACTCACGTTATATAGCTGCTGTACTCACGAACGCTAAAAAACAAACAAAAACAAAGATAGATAAAGTACATAAATAAAAATGGTAGTTACATAATTATATACCAACTTATAACGGCACCTTAAAAATTATGAATAATGCTGCTGTATCTCGTTAGGATGTGGTGGTGGTTGTGGTGGTGGTGGTAGTAGTAGTGGTGGTAGTGGTGATGGTAGTCTCTCTTATTAACCTGAGTAAAGCATAAAAACCTAACGAGTGTGTTTGTCTTTTGTGTGATGATGATAATTATTTGTAGCATGTGAGTGATTTTTATTAGATTAGTGATTTAGATTAGTTTACTTTTATCTTCCATTCATCACTTCCTACTCCTTCAAATATAATTCCTTCCTCCTTCTTACTCCACTTCTATCTTTCTCTCCTTTTAGTTATCTGTTTATTTGTCTGTCTACCTTTGTCTATGCTATTATCTCTCTCTCCTCAACACTCTCTTCTTATATAAATGTGTACACCACTTTCTCACCCATTACTCCTCCTCCTCCACCTCTCCTCCTTCTCCTCCACTTTCTCACCCATTACTCCTCCTCCTCCACCTCTCCTCCTTCTCCTCCACTTTCTCACCATTACTCCTCCACATCCACCTTAATTCTCCATCCTCCACCTTCTCTATCCTCCACCTCCACCTCCTCCTCCTCCTCCTCCTCCACCTTCCCTCTATCCATCAAAATGTTTCCCCGCTATAATCACTCATCCTTCTTACTCCCTTCCTCCTTCCCCCCCCCACATCTTTATCCTCCCCATCCTCCCTCCTTCACTCATCACATTTTTTTCTCTCCCATCCTCTCCTCACTCTTTCTCTCTCCCTTTATTCTCTCTCACATAATTTTTTCTTTTCCTTTCTCTATCTCTCCTAATTTACTTTACCGTATCATTTTCATTCGTTCTTGTTTTCTTCTTCTTCCTCCCTCTCTCTTTCTCTCCTTTTATTCTCTCTCACATTATTTTATCTTTTCCTTTTTTTTTTTTTTTTTCTCTTTACCCCTTCCCTCCATCAACTCTTTATTATCTTCCTCTTCTGATGTTATTTCTTTTACTATCTTTTCACTTTGGTTCCTCTGTTTCCTCTCTCACTTTATCACCAACCTTCCTTTTTTTCTCTCTTCCTCTCTCTCTATCTCTCTCTTCCGTTCCTTTCTTCCTTTATTACCTTCACTTCATCTTTAATTGTTATTTTCACTGACAAATTACACACACAGTTTCCACACCTCCCTCTTTTCTCTCTTCACAATCTTTCTTTTCTCCCTTTCTCCCTCCACCGTCTTTTCATCTACCCCTTTTTCAATCCACCGAATTTTCTTTTCTCTTTATCTCCCTCCATCACTACATCTTTCGTTCCTCCCCTCCTTCTCTTTCTCTCTCTCTCTCCACCACCATATCTCTCGTTCCTCCCCTCCTTCTCTCTCTCTCCACCACCACATCTCTCGTTTCTCCCCTCCTTTTCTCTCTCTCCACCACCACATCTTTCCTTCCTCCTCTCTTTCTCTCTCTCTCCACCACCACATCTTTCGTCCTCAACTCTTTCTCTCCATCCACCAACACTACATCTTTCCTCCTCTCCCTCTACCACCACCACCACGTCATTACTCCCTCTCCTCCTCCATTAACCTTTCATTTTTTTTTCTTCCCTTCCCCCGGTTAAAACCATCTGCACTCCATCACTGACTGCCTACTCACACCACCACTTCCTTCACTTTACTCCCTCCCTCCCCCCCCCCCCTCTCTCTCTCTCTCTCTCTCTCTCTCTCTCTCTCTCTCTCTCCTCACCTCCTCTATTTTTGCTTCCCTTCCCCTTTCCTCCTTGCAAATTCAACACCCTGTCTTCTCTCACCACCACTTCCTTCACTTTACTCCCTCTCTCCCTCCCTCTCTCTCTCTCTCTCTCTCTCTCTCTCTCTCTCTCTCTCTCTCCTCTATTTTTTTTCTTCCCTTCCTCTTCCTTCCCTGCAAACTCTACACCCTGTCTTCTCGTACTACCATCTACTTCCCCTTTCTCTATCTCTCTCTTCTTCCAACTACGGTACTCTTATTTTTTCTTCCCTTCCCCTTCCCTGCTTGCCTCTGCTTCCCTCCATACTTGATCTACACCTTACTTACCTCTCTACTTTTCGCCCTAACCACTCTTCCCTGCCTCCTCACCTATTTCTCTCCCATGCACTCACCTTCTTGCATGCTTCATTCATCCTCTCTTCTTCATCCCTAATCCATCTTCGACTGTCCCCCTCACTGTCACACCACTCTAACATTCCCATCACTTTCCTTCTCTCCCACTCCCTCCCTCTCTTCTTCTTAACTAAAACCTGTCTTCCTTTCCTTTCATCATTACTTTTTTCTATCTTCCTGCTTCCCTCTCACCCTTCCAGCAGCCTGTCTTTCTGCCTCCTTTCTATCTCCTTTCATCCCTCTATGTTCGTCTGTCTGTCTGTCTGTCTTCTTGCAAATAAATTCCTTGTATGACTATCCCCCACCAAACTTCCTATCTTTTTTCCTACTCTTTACTTGCCCATTTACACAATCAAGTTTTCCCTTCTCTTTTCCAGCCTTCCATATTCCTTCTCCTACCTTGTTGTTCTTTCTCTTGCCTCTGTTTTCCTTTTATTCTACCACTATACATGTCTGCCACCACCACCACCACCACTTCTATCACCATCACCATCACCACTATACTAATGGTGAGGAGGTCAAGGGCACCACCTCATTAGCCAGACATTACCACACAGTTTACCCTCCTCCTCTCTTTCACCATCACTCACTCACTGTATTCTCTCCCTCCTCACTCACTGTATTATCTCCCTCCTCACTCACTGTATTCTCTCCCTCCTCACTCACTGTATCCTCTCCCTCCTCACTCACTGTATCCTAAAAAATCACTCTCACACTCTCATAAATTCTCACTGTATCTTAAAATTCACTCTCACATACTCACTCTATCATTTAATTCACACTGTCCTCTCCAATATCACTCTTGTTTATTTTCTGTTTTTTAATTCTCACTTTTGCTGGTCCTTCACTCATTATTTTGTCATGTATTCACTTCCTCCTTCTTCTTCCTGTTTCTTCTCATTATCCCGTCACCTATCTCGTTCCTCATTATATCATTTTTTTCTTTGTTCTTGATATTTCTCAACTTGACACTCTTCCTCTGATTTTTCTTAACTCTATTTTTCTTAATCAATGTTTTGTCACTCCATAATAGTTTAACGTTAGCAGGAAGGAAGGAAGGAAGGAAGGAAGGAAGGAAGGAAGGAAGGAAGGAAGGAAGGAAGGAAGGAGGATAAGAATGATGGAGGAAAAAAATACCCAAGAAACACATAATACATATTAAAAGAATGAATAAATTAATAAAATGCAGAATACAGTAATGAAGGAACGCACACACACACACACACACACACACACACAGAGAGAGAGAGAGAGAGAGAGAGAGAGAGAGAGAGAGAGAGAGAGAGAGAGAGAGAGAGAGAGAGAGAGAGTGTGAGGAAGGAAACAGACTGACAACAACACATTGATAGCCAGAAAACAATTCCACCCCCGTCACTCCAACCTTTTTCGTCGTCGTCGTCGTTGTCGTCCGTTCCTCTCATGGGTCGGATTTCAGTTCCCGCTCTTTGTTTACTTTCTCAACACACACACACATACACAAAATTGTAATGAACTACCCAACACATGGATTTAGTTATGAAACACTTTCAGGCTTGGGAAACTCACACTTGGCTTCAATTTTTCTTTTCCAGTCCTCTGCATGTGATTCGTGTTTGTTGGGATGGACAGTCTTTAGAACATACTGTGTGGTGGTGGTGAATGGTAGTGTCTGTCATAACTGTGTGGTGGTGGTGTGGTGGTGGTGGTGTGGTGGTGGTGAATGGTCGTGTCTGTCATAAGTGGGCACCGTTCCAGAGACTTACTTATATTTGTGTGACAATCCTTAATGTATATAGGTTATAGGATGTTGTGGTGAAGCATTCGTCAGTTTTTGTATATCATTAAATCAATTTTCCTGTGTTTGTTAAGTACACAAGCATTTCGTTTTTAGACATATTGTATAAACAACATGCACCATCGTACAAAAGTGAAAACATACAAACCTTTTTATCGTCCTTCAGTTATATATACAGGATTAATGATAACATGTGCAATTGAAATTTATCTATCAATTGTATCTCTCTCCTTCCTATTAACCTTCAATCTTCTTGTATCTATTCTCTCCTCTCCTTTCCTCGTTTACCATACACCTCCTTCCTTCCCCTTCCCCCTCCCTCCCTCCACTCACCATCACCATTCCTTCCTCGTCCCTCTCTATTCACAGCCATCAACAAGAAATCGCCAGATATACAAACGACTGAAGAGGGAAGGAGAAAAGGGAGGAAAAAGGGGAAAGGAAGGAAATGGAGGTGTGCAGTGAGGAAGGAAAACCTCTATAGATGAAAAACCAAGGATACAAGGGGAGGAGGGGGGGGTGGGGGTAGGAAGGAGCGTGAATTGTATATGTGTGTGTACGTGTTTGTGTGTGTGTGTCTGTGTGTGTATGTGTGTATATACCCTGTGCTTGGAGTGTTCAGAGCAGATACGTGTTTCTTACCGCCTCTTGACCAAACAAATCTTGGTCTACAAAACCTCTACGAGAAATTAACCCTTACTCACACCTGGACTCACAGCCTCCCTCTGCTCGGTTAAGCCTCTCTTTATTCACCTATTACTCCTACGACCCAATACCATCAATACTAATTATGATGTACACACACACATACACACACACACACACACACACACACACACACACACACACACACACACACACATGTAAGTTACTAGAGGACTAACATACAGTACGTAACTATGCATGATCGTCAACAATAATTATTCCAGGAGCTAGTGTTTAAGCTGATGAACCAGAGGCAAATAATTGCTGTACAATGGTTACTTGACACAGGAAAGATCGTACTGTAGGATAGGTGGGACCAACCTCCGAATCAGAAACAATAAAAATACAATAAATTCTCAGACTGTTGTACCAGACGAGCTATAAACTCTACGGGCACATCACGACACTTTACAATAGTCGGTTGTCAAACGTTCCATTTCAACAGTGGTGTTACATACAGGGACAACACAGATGACATAGCGGGTTATTGCTTAGTAACAAATTTTCTAAAGCGTTGTTAGCAGAAAGGAAAACAGGTAAAAATTTACTGGGATGGAACTATTCTAAATACATTCAAGTATTTCCCTTGATTTATGTAAATGAAATACGAAATGAAGACAAGAGAGAGAACCACTTGTTCACATATCCTTCAGAAGTAGGTATTGTCATCAGAGGAGAAACAAGACAGGATAAATGAGGAAATTGATAACCTTTATCAGCACTCTTCCGTCCAGGCCATAACTGTTGTGTGTTAAGGTGTTGTCTCTCGTGGTAAAAGTGGAGTAATATAGATTCCTACAATCAACCCTAAATCCCTACTTGGATACTAAAGTAGTCTTGTTTCCTGGTATAGTTTGGAGGAAATAGTAAGTGACTAACCTACTTAAGTTTGGACATGCTTTACAGCAAATTCTGTATCTTTAATGGTTTCTTGTTACTGTTGTGCATCATAATAATTAATGATGTTCTTATTTTTTATTGCATTGCCTGTTGTTCGGCTGTTCAGATTATATATATATATATATATATATATATATATATATATATATATATATATATATATATATATATATATATATATATATAGAGAGAGAGAGAGAGAGAGAGAGAGAGAGAGAGAGGGAGGGAGAGAGATGGATAGGGGAGGCATGCAGGCTGCAGTAGTAAGAAATTATCAATTGTTTTCTTCCTGTCATCACTCTTACTTCTTTTTCCTTGTATTATTCTTTGATAATATTCCATTTGCGTGCGTGTGTGTGTGTGTAGTGTACTGCAACCAAAATGTATGTATGGTTCACTGTGTCGTCATAATGAAACTGAAATAAAGAAACACAATACGACGAATAAAAACTTTTGCCAATCGTTGTGTTGTGCTTCTCTGTTCTTGTTGTGTTTCCTTGGTATCATTTGGAGGAAATGGTAACACTTCTATTTGACCCTAAGTGACCATCCTTGTAGCCATAAGATAAAGATAAAGATAAGATAAAGATAAGATAAAGATAAGGTCCAAATCCACGAGTGTTATAATAATAAATAGTGTGCCCAGAATATACAGTAACCCGGCAATGATAAA
>JAWZYT010005570.1:0-7500 GCA_034508575.1 Petrolisthes manimaculis
TGTTATGATCCTCCCTAACCGAGTGTGATCATGATTAATTGTTCAATTCATGTTAAGGAAAAATAAATTAAACTACAAATAAAAACCGATATAAAAATTACATACATAATAAGCATGGTATGTGCGTAGGATATCACACTCAATCAGTGTGCAGACACCACATACGGCTAAAAATAAATGAATTACACACACACACATACACACACGTTGAGAGAGGTTTAATTATTAGAAGACTCACTTTTGTGGAACTCTATTGAGTTGCTCTCCAATACTCCTTGGACCCTGGTCCAGCACTATCAGCCATGGCTGTACATAGCAGCCAACGTAACATAGAGGCCTGTTCCCGGTACAGGATTTGCAGCTCCGACGCTACGATGAGCCGCAGTGGCAGAGTCCTCATATACTGTACGTACATTAGGCTACACTATATGCCTTGCCACAGCACGAGTTGAGCGGAATAAATGTTTGCTTGGTGACTTGCTGATACATATTTAAGGAAGTTTGTCTGTGTTAGAACATCTCACCATGCAGCCAAACCATGATATTCTTATATATCCCCTTCTCTCTCTCACCCATCCTCTCTCTATTTCTCTCTCTCTCTCTCATTCCTTTCTCTCACGACTCCCGCCCTCATTTCCATCCTTCATTCTTTTGTTAATTTCACATTTATCTCTGATTATATTCCTTTCACTTTCCAATTTGTTTTCTTTATTGTTCTTCTACTTAGGCTTCCTTTACCTTTAGTTTACTTTTTCTAATTATTTTCTCGTAATAATGCAGTTTTATCGCTCACGTTCCTTTTTTTATCGCAAACTTCCTTCTCCCTGCTATTCATCTCTCCTCTCTTTAATCACTCTCTCTCTCTCTCTCTCTCTCTCTCTCTCTCTTTCTCTCTCTCTCTCTCTCTCTCTCTCTCTCTCTCTTCTACTCATTTTCCTCCTCCCCTGCCTCCTTCATTTCTTGTATCATATTTTATTCTCCATCTTATCTGTCTTTTATCACCCTACATCACCCAACCTTCAAACCAATGTCTTCATTAATAAACTACAGCAGTATGTTATGAAGCTTAGTATCAGAATCCATTGTTTTACTTTTTTTTTAAATTTATGGTGATACACGCGAGAATCTCATTTATATACATAAGATAAATTTTGAGGTGATACAAAAATGCTATAAAAAAAAAAAAAAAAATATTGATAAGTTTTTTTTATATTTTTTTTTAATTTTGTATGTTTGTTTTGTCAGAGCCCGGGTCCTTAAAAATAATAATTAAAATAAAAAATAATAACTACTCACCAGTTACACAACACATGTAAATAATTATTCGTAATACAAATGCACTTTTATTTCTCCATTTTATACAGTATGCTTTTCTACATCATCATCATCATCTCTTCCTTCTTTTATTTCTTACTTCACACTCTTACCCCTCCTCCTCCTCCTCCTCCTCCTCCTCCTCCTCTATACCTCTCCTTTCCTTTCATATTCTGCCATCCTCATTTCTTTCTTCTCATCTTTATCCTCCCTTTCATTCTCTCTCTCCATTTATCACTCTCCACCATTTCCTCCTCTCACAACTCTCACCACCCACCATCTTCACTCTCATCTCCCTATTCTCTCCATCCTCTCTCCACCTTCTCTCAGTCCCTCCTCATTCTCCTTATATTGTTATGCAAGTGTATTTATTCATTACTTCCCTTTCTCTCGTGACCTCTCTTCTTACTTCCCCTCCTCCCCTTCCACTCCCCACCTCCTCCCTCCGCCCCCACCTCCCCTTCCTTCTCTTAACCCTCCATCCCCCTCCCATCTTTTCCCTTCCATCCATCCAGCCATGGCTTCCTCAATATATTTTCTCTCTCCCCCCCCCCCCCCCCCCCCCCACCCTCTCTCTCTCTCTCTCTCTCTCTCTCTCTCTCTCTCTCTCTCTCTCTCTCTCTCTCTCTCTCTCTCATAACCCATTCAACTTTATTCCCACCTCATGTTCAACCCTTTCTTTTCCCTCTCTTCTGTTCTCTCTATATACAACCTATTCTATTTTATCTCTCTGTGCCTCTTCTTCTTTCTCACCACTTTTATTTTTTGTTCCTTATTCTCACATTCTGACACATTCTTCTTCAATTTCTCAGTCTTATCTTACATTTACTTTACTTCTATCTCTACGTTCTTCCTTCCTTTCCTTAATTAATAAATATATTCCCTTTAAACTCTGCTCTCTCACATCTCTCCCACTTCTCTATGTATACGTATGTATGTACCGTATGTGTGTATGTACCGTCGTATGTATGTATGTACCTTATGTATGTATGTATGTACCGTCATGTGTATGTACCGCTGTATGTATGTATGTACCGCTGTATGTATGTACCGTATGTATGTATGTACCGTATGTATGTATGTTATGTATGTACCGTATCTATACTTTTCTCCATAGATTAACAGACACATATAAATACATTACAATACCATGTGTACTGTATATTTACGTTTGTTTGGGTTCAACCTGTATAATTATACATTCATAATATAATTGTTTGCCAAATGTTTGATAATTTCGTGTTCAGTGACTGAGTTAATAGCTTTTGTTGTGTAATCAGAAGGAAGGTGTTACTGGAAGCTTTCATTATCATACCTCTCTCTCTCTCTCTCTCTCTCTCTCTCTCTCTCTCTCTCTCTCTCTCTCTCTCTCTCTCTCATCATTCGTGTTCTCTTTTTCCGTTTCCATTATGTTTTCTTTCTTTTCCTTCTTCCCGTTTTCTTCACTCCCCTTTTATATATATTTTTCTTCATCTATTATCTTCACTCCGTTTCTTTCCTTCCTTATATATCCTTTCCTCCCTTCTTATCTACCATATATATCTCTCCCCCTTTTCCCTCCCTCCATGACTCCTCCTCCTCCCTCTCTCACTCCTTATCTCCCCTTCTTCTTCTTCTTCTGTTATGTGTTCTTTTTCTCTGTTTCTCACTCACCCTTAACCCCCACACTCATTCTTTCTTTCATATGTTACTTCCATCTCTATTTTCATCTCTTTTTGTTTCTGGTATCTCTCCCCTCCTCCCCTCCTTCCCCTTTCCTCCTTCCCCCTTGTTTCTGGTATCTCTTTCCTCCTCCCCTCCTTCCCCTTTCCTCCTTCCCCCTTGTTCCTGGTATCTCTTTCCTCTTCCCCTCCTTCCCCTTTCCTCCTTCCCCCTTGTTCCTGGTATCTCTCTCCTCCCTTCCTTCCCCTTTCCTCCTTCCCCCTTGTTTCTGGTATCTCTCTCCTCCTCCCCTCCTTCCCCTTTCCTCCTTCCTCCTTGTTTCTGGTATCTCTTTTCTCCTCCTCCCCTCCTTCCCCTTTCCTCCTTCCCCTTGTTTCTCCTCTATTTCTCTGGTGGAAGGCGTGGACTAGACACAAGAAAAAAGACAGACAAGGACCCAACCAATAGGTGGAGTGAGTGAGGGTGGAGGAGTGAGTGAGGGTGGAGTAATGAGGGTGGAGTGGTGAGAGAAGGTGGAGTTATGCTGAGATAGGATGTATAGGAGTGAGGGTGGAGTAATAAGGGTGGAGTAATGAGGGTGGATTGGTAAAGTTTTGTTGTACTGATGAGGTTGGGAAGATGGATTAAGATGGAGTGGTGAGGGTGGAGTGGTAATGATGAAGTAGTGTGTATGTTTTTGTGAGGATGAAGTAGTATAGTGAGGGTGAAATAGTGAGGAGGGAGTAGTTAGGTTGGAGTAGTGAGGGTGGAATAGTGAGGAGGGAGTAGTTAGGTTGGAGTATTTGCCTATAGGTTCTTGTGAGGGTGGAGTTGTGGTAAGTGTGGAGTTGTGATGAGGGTGGAGTAGTGAGGGTGGAGTAGTGAGATGAGGGTGGAGTAGTGAGATAGAAGTAGAGGGTGGAGGAGTTGTGACGAGGGTGGAGTAGTGCGTATGTTTTGTTCAGTCCAAGTGGCGAGGGTGGAGTGGCGAGGGTGGAGTGGCGAGGGTGGAGTACAGAAAGTGGAGCAGCTTAAACAAAAACAGCAGCAAGTAACCCAAGGTCGACTAACACACAACTCACTGCACCAACACTGCTGACATCATTATAAACCAGTTTTTGTCTAGAAACACATTCAGTAGATAAATACTTTGCTTGACAGACATACATTCAATATTATTACATCATGCATACATAATACATAATTCTTATATACATGCTCTGACCAAAAAATTTCGACACATACATACATACTTACATAAATGTTATATACATAATGTGCATGCAAATAAATTTTAGCAAAAAGCAATATTGAGTGTGAAAAAAATAAAAGAAAAAATATATTGTAAAACCGACATACGCTAGTATATAAATTATTAAAAAAAATGTCTTAAAATGTACATACATGATGTTTTATTTCTTGCATTAACTGTTTCACAAAAAAATAATCGTTGGAGAGAGGTTTGTTTGATTATGAAAGCATTGTTTAAGTTAAGGTGGCGAGGTGACGTAATAGTTGATATAACCAACCACACACTTGCATCATTCACAAGTAATGCAAGTCTTACTCATTATCGGAAGCGGCATTTTGAAATATTAAAACATTTACCGAAGTCGGAATCTTCTTGCACATAATGCTCAAATTTTTTTATGCGAACACACACACACACACACACACTCACACACACACACACGCACACACACACACACACACGCACACCAACTGTATGCGAGCAGGTGAATGCCGTGCACCCAAACAGTCGTGCATACTGTTATTATTCGTGCAGCCGTAAACACGTACACACATAAATACGGACATACGTACATACGCCGATTGTCATTCATACACGTTTACGTAAATTTAATTAATTAGGGGGCAATTCGCTTTTGTTACGTTGGAGCTCCTCGATTCTCCAAGTATGCCAGAAAACAGGACCAGAAGAGCAAAAATAATGGTGTTCTGTTACTTTGAATAGTTTGGAGGATTCAGCTATTGCTCCAGAATTATGAACGCAAACTTCCACCTTTATAATTGCACACATAGATACTAATAATACACACATAGATCTAGGACTACACATGCAGATAATCACGTCACTACAAGAATTATTATGCCTCTTATACTCCGTCAACATGTACAAGAAACTCGACTGGGGAAGAGAGGGATAGGACGAGGGAAGAGTAAAGGAGAGGGTCAGCATGCAGGGAAGAGGGAAATAGTATAGTAGGTGAAGACTTGTAAAGGGAGAAAGATGAGGTGTACATGCAAAACAAACACTGGTGGGAGGAGAAGGAAATAATAAATAGGAGAGGGGATAAAGAAGTGTGTATACAGTCCACGGTCAAAACACTATAGTCACATCTCCTGACCATGCCATTAAGGGGGTGTGGGAGTAGGGGACAGACTTGGGGGGTGGGTTTGGGGGGGGTGCGGGAATAGGGAGACAGGCTTGGGGGGGGGGGTTAAGGGGGTGCAGGGGCGTGGGAATAGAGGGACAGGCTGGGGAGTGGGGGTTAGGGAGTGCAGGAATAGGTTACAGTTTTCTACCACCCCAAGTCTGTCCCACTATTCCCGCACCCCCCAAACCCACCCCAAGCCTGTTCCTTACCCCCGCACCCCCTTAAGCTTATCCCCACACTTATTGTATCTATCTCTTGCCCATTATTTAGCGTTTCCTCCTCCTAGTCCTGTCTTCTATTCGTCTTGTCTCCGATTAGCTCATTCATGGATGATGAGGATGGAAAAAAATGGATGAGAGGTGAATGGATAGTGAAATGTGTCCTAGATGGTATGTGATGGCAAGAATACATAATGGTACTGAGAGGAAGGTTATGGATGGGATTGTGAGGCAACGCCATGGAAAACTGCCAACAGCAAGGAGCCCCAAAGGAAGGAAGGAAGGAAGGGAGTGAGAGATGGATGGTAAGAAAACAAGGAGGCAGAAAGAAAGTTTAGGCCAAATGAGGAGACGTTCGACACAACCAGCGGGGCACGAAAAGTAAACAAGACAAGGAGGAGGAAGAAGAGGGTGTGAAGGAGAACGAAGAAAAGGAAGTGGTGAGATAAGAGGAAAGATGGAAAGTATAAAAAATAGTTTGGATATTGATATTCTGAGGTATAGTGGAAGCCTATATAAGAAGGTGAAAGTAAATGTATGTAAAAGACAGCTCTCTCTCTCTCTCTCTCTCTCTCTCTCTCTCCTCATCTCTCTCTCTCTCTCTCTCTCTCTCTCTCTCTCTCTCTCTCTCTCTCTCTCTCTCTCTCTCTCTTTGAAGTGAGATAAAGGATTGTAACGTACATTATGAAAATATTACGAGAGAAGAAATGGTTCAGGCTGGCTTGGGGTGAGATGGAAAGTAATGTGAAAGGTAAATTTTTGGGAATATTGAAGAAAAAATAATAATTTTGAGCAAGAGAGAAATGAAGGAAAGGTAAATTTCTGAAATATAGAAGGAATTTGTTTTAAAATATTGGACCGTTAATACTTGTTTGTAGTGCAAAGACAAAAACGAGGTAAAAGGAAAACGATGAATGCAGTGTTTGATAAAGAAAAATAAAGAAAAAAGGAAAAATGGGATTTGTAACATTAAGATGGACACATTATAAACTCGTGAAATAATGTTACCTGTAAATCATTGTGTATACTGTTGTGGTGTGAGGGATGGACTGTGTTGCACCAGACCTCAACGTGACCACAGGAATGGAACCTACATACATAACACCTGGTTAATAATCCTCCCGTGGTGTTGGAACCTTATTACTGAGCCAAGACGAGTGTTGGTAACAATAAGGAATACAGGTAATATTTCACACTGTATTTACAAGCTCCCTCTGGAGTCCAAAACCACTTTGTATAATTATAAGATTAAACATATAAGATTATATATATATATATATATATATATATATATATATATATATATATATATTATATATATATATATATATATATATATATATATATATATATATATATATATATTTATATATATGAGAGAGAGGAGAGAGAGAGAGAGAGAGAGAGAGAGTGAGAGAGAGAGAGAGGAGATGAGAGAGAGAGAGAGAGAGAGAGAGAGAGAGAGAGAGAGAGAGAGAGAGAGAGAGAGATGAAATTTAATAGAAGAGGAATTACTTAATGCAAAGGTCCATGGATCTATCAGAGGCACCTTAACCTTCAGTCAATTCTGCAGTTAAGGCATCATATATATAAAAAAAATGTATACATAAAAAATAATACTGCTAAAAAAACAAGGGGATGAGAGGTGATGAGAGGTCATCGTGAGGCTAACCTCGGGTGGGCACGATACCGGAAGACTGGCGTGGTGAAGAAGACGGCCAGAAGTACAGTACAGCCATGGACGAAATTTCTATAGCAGTTTTGAGACATAGATATAATAGATAGATAGAAGTTGCAGAGTAAGATTGAGATGTTGCAGTAAGAGTGTATACTGTATGTGGCTGTAAGAGTGAGAGTAGAAGGGTAAGAGTGAAGTAAAAGTGAATATGTAATTGTAAGAGTGAGAGTTAATAGGCAAGAGAGATAAA
>JAWZYT010005570.1:12500-49928 GCA_034508575.1 Petrolisthes manimaculis
TGCCAGGCAACAGACCCATATGAAGAAAAATGATGGTATCCTGTTGCCTGAAATAGTTTGGAGGAATAATTTGCTCCATATTTACTACCCAAAACAATGGAGGCTTCTGATTCCTCCAGACTGTACAACGAAACAAGTTCCTTTCATATACTGTAGGTGGTGTTTCGTGGCAAAGTTTAAAGGACTTACATACCTCCATTTTACCAAGTACATCAAATTACAGGGTCCTTTTTGTTACTGTACATTAGAGCGCCTAGATTCCTAAAAAAATAACCCAGGAAACAGGACCAGATGAACAAAAATAATGGTTTCCTGTTACTTGGAATAGTGTGGAGAAAGCAGTTGCTCCAGATTTGTCAACACTGTACGACCGACCCCCTAAAGCGGAATTTAATTACAAGAGAATATTTTCCTCCAACGTGTTCTCAAAGCATTATAAAGCAATCAAGAATATGAATGGAGCAAAACTATACTGAGAACGAAAAATGTAGGCAACAGGTGTTCTTGTGATACCCATTTGTTTAAGTGAAATCCCTTAACTCCTGAACAGCGAGGATTTTGTATTTCATTTTCATATTGTCCGAAATATATCCATGTAACTGTATTTGAAAAGAAAAAGTAATATTGAAATACATTCTAGCCAGTTTAGCCATACAGACTACTGTACCTGTCGTTGTCTTGGTTAATTAAGAAAACAGGATAGCAGTATTTCATGTAGTCGTAAATTAGTTTCATTTTGACCACTAGGGGCGCTGCTTTAGCCGGTTTTATGGGAACCATTTCTTTAGTCATACAAGGCTACCCCTGTGAAAGCTGTTTGGAGTATTTTTTATGTATTCCCTTAGATTATTTTAGAGGACAAACAAACACACTAAGTTCTTTATTTATCAGACATAGATTTACACTGTACATTGGTCCATAAGTAAATAGGTCAATATGTAAACATCTTGAGGTGATAACAATGACCAGTATGAGGGCTCCATGTACAGTCACCCAGAATAATCCTGTATTAATACCTTCGAATGAAATGTTCTCAATAAATGAGTTGAAAGTAAATGTGTTGGACACTGTTATATTGGTTCACAAGATCCACTCAGATGGCTCACTTTTATTCATCTGATGCAGAAATTTTGATGGTGACTGTACAGTAGATAGAACCATTCTACATTCTATATAGCCATCGTATCTGCCTTAGTCATCACACAGCCCAGTGGTGTGGTATTCGAACTGGAAGCTCACTGAGTCCTCTAAACTTTTCCATACAACAAACTACCAAAAATCAATTATATGCTGAGGCAATGCATTTCTCTGGTACAGTTTGAAGGAATCAATTGCATTCATTTCACCTATATCACAAATTTGTCCTCATTATAAGTCAGGGAATAAATAAAAGAGAATCTTCGTGGACAACTAATTTATTCGACACGATACAACAAATAACAACGTCACAGTGCGGGGAGGGAGGGAAGGTGGTCGGGGATGGGTGGGTGTGTGTGTGGGTGTTTGGGAAGTGGTTGGGGGGTGGGGGGTGTATGGGAAGGGGTGGGTGCTGGTTGGAGTCCCGGGTACGTTGGTGGTGGTGGTGGTGGTGATGGGGAGGGGGAGTGGGTCGTGGTGGTGGTGACGGGGAGGGGGAGTGGGTCGTGGTGTGTGGTGGGTAAGAAGAGGTGGTGTCGGTGGGGTTCAGAAGGTAGGGGTGCATGACAGTGGTGGGTAAGGGGAGGGGTGTTGGTGGTGGTGGTGGCTGTGTGGAGGAAGGTGGGGTAATGGTGTGGAGATGGGAAGGAAGGTGTGGTGATAGTGTGTGTTGGAAAGTACAGTAGAAGAGATGATGGTGGTGGTGGTTGTGAAAAGAGAGGGGTGTTGTTGTGGTGTTAGCAGTGTGGAAAGGTAGGAGTGGGGACGCATTGATAGTGGTAGTAGTGGTGGTAGTGGTGTGTCCGAAAAATATAGGGAAGGTGGTGGGAAAGAATACGAAAGGAACACAACATAGAAGTCCAGAATCCAGTCAAGGGGATGACACAGTAAGAGGCAGAGTTGCTTGGGTAGGTGTGTGAGTTCAGGAAATGTGTTGCTAAGAAAATATTAATACGTGAATTCATCAAAAGAGTCCATACAGAGAATGACAAATATGAAGGTTCAAAAATAGTGTTCAGAACAAATGTGGTACATATTAAGAGCACAAGGAAAAAATAAAAGAATTTCAGGAATGCAAAAGAATGGACCGAATTGCAAAACTTGAGGGTTACAAAATTTACAACAATAAAAGTACAGAATAAAAGTAAAGAATGACGAATTAAAAGTGCAACAATTATAGCAAAATAACACAGAAAGAAATGTACATGAGTAAAAGAAATCATCAAACATTACAGCAAACACACAAATGCATTGCATAAGAACACGTTGGAGGAAAAAGCGTGAACAGCCTCAACAAACAGCATCTTCCGTGTGTGGCCTTTTGTGTTGATGAAGAAGATAAGAAGATATAGATAACGTCTTGGGTGGCTAGATCTGGCACGGGGAAACATCTAAAGCACACACATATACACACACACATACACGCGGAAACACATGGGTAAAACACACTCATTCTCTCTCTTTCTCTCTCTCTCTCTCTCTCACGAATTGAACCACACACACACACACACACAAACGCACACACAAAGAACGAGATTGTGATGATAGAGTGTGTTGGCTGAGGAAGAGGAGGAAGGACTGGAAGGTGTTATTACAGTACCAAAATCGTGACCTATAACCAACTGGACATGATGTTAAAGTGCCAACTGCATGAGGGAAGGAGGGAGGGGAACTTTTATGAGGACGCATCGCTTGTTTTTTTTTTATAGGAAAGATGGATTGGTTGGTTGGTTGGTTGCGAAACGTATATAGACATTCAAGGTCCCTCCTCAGATGATGAAAGGTACGGTACATACATACACAGTGTCAAGGTCGCCAAGAATACAGAATATAAAAGAATGTTGACTTGAGTGTTCATTTAAATAAGAGACAGATGATGAAGGCATACAGTGTCAAGGTTGTAAAGAGTATACTGTACTATGAATGGGAAAGAACAACACTGACTGGAATATTATATTAAATGTAAATGGATGTCTTAGAAAAAGTGGAGGATCGTGTAATAAGAGACGTGATTTAACACACAGGCTGGGGGTAATTGCATGGTACTAAAAACATGCAAAACATAAGGTGATATAGAAAGCAATATGCAATAATAACATCACAATATAATATATAAATATATCTATCTGATTTCCAATTCAGTTAATGATGCGTTACAGGCCTCAGAATAGAGACCCTTGTTGTGCAGGATTCACGAACCGTGCATTATGAAACTGGGAAAGAATAAAAAAGGACATAGGAGCAGTAGCAACAAAGACTACGGTAACAGAGAATCACAAGAAGCTGGTCAAGAAGCAGACTCATACGAAACAATACCCAGCATGAGGAGACAACGATAGAGAGAGAGGGACACCAGGTTCTATTCAACTCTGCATCAAGTCTTTTTTTACAGTTTGGAGATTATTTAGATTTTTTATCAATGACGTGATGTGGGAGGCATATAATTAATAATTTTGGCAGAATCTCGTGACTGGACTAAGAAGGAACTGCAAGAAGGAACTCATGTTTCCAGAATAGCTGGAGGATAATGAATCCTTCTGACTGTAGCACCAAACAGAATCCTGGCTCCCTCCTCTCACTTCTCCTCCTCCTACTACTGCTACTAATCAAAACCACACGCAGACATAGACCATGGCGAGTCAAGGGACAATTACATTATTCCATAATACTTCCACTGCTATTTACACGTAGAAAAATATTTTGCCATCTTCATAATAATAGTATATATTTTATAATACATGTATGCAAAATACAATGCATTAACGATATGTTTTCAAAACATAATGTATAACATTCAGCCACATCACATGCCTGACCTTGTGGAAAACTCAGTTTATGGCTTAGCAAAAGAAAATATTCAAACTTTGAAATTATTTGTGTTGAGGTTAGAATAATATATTTAACACAGTATTACTGAAAAATAATAAAAAAAACGACAATTGAAGATATAATTGCCAGTGTGCAGTGGCCGGCAGCACTCTCAACTCATACCAACTTAACTCTCTAGTTTATCACATATGAAGAAGAACCTCAGTTCCCAAATATCTTCACTCGTCTCCTACCCATCCATCGTGAGTGTCAAGGTTCAGGTAAAGGAGAAGCTGTTCAAAGGGCCGCCACGACCAGGAAACACAAGTACACCTGATAACGTGCCCTGAATGTTGGGTTGACTTTAGTTTAGAAAAAAACTTGCATGCATTGCAAATACTGAGTAAACAGAGTGTCAGAATGCTTATATGTTGTCAGCATTCTCACATATTGTCAAAGCGTTTATTTATACAGTACGTTGTTTATCTATACAGTATACTGTTGTGGCAACAATGGGGAATCAGAACGTTTTTATATATTCCATAACTGCTTGTCCATTGCCAAAACGTTCATTACAGAAGGTTTTTATGATATCGGAAATACATGTACTTGCTGAGTTAACATTCCACACGTGGCTTACAATGAACTCACTCTGGTTTCAGTCCGCGTCAAAGATCATCCATCCATACCGGTACCATAAGTTATGCCAGAGGAGGTGGCAGCTGGAACTCTGAAGGTGCAGCTATCGGTACCAGGCCACCCCGCCTCTCGAATCTGTCGTCATCAAATCTATCATCTAGATCAAATCGATCATCATCAAATCTATCATCTAGATCAAACGGATCGTCATCAAATCTATCATCTAAATCGAATCGATCGTTGTCAAATCTATCATCATCAAATCTGTCATCAAAATCAAATCGGTCATCAAAGTCTATTCGATCAAACCGATCGTCATCGAACCGATCGTCATCGAACCGATCGTCGAGATCAAAAGGATCATTCAAGTCTTCTAACCTGTCTTCTAAATCATCAAATCTGTCATCTAAATCAGGTGTATCGAATCTGTCATCTAAATCATCAAAGCGATCATCTAGATCAAACCGGTCATCAAGGTCATCAAACCTGTCATCTAAGTCAAACCGATCATCATCAAATAAATCATCAAAGTCGTTTCTATCCTCCTCCACAAGTATGATGGGGCCACGACTTCCCTGGATGACTCCACCGCTGCCACCTCTCACACCCACTGAACCAAACCTTCCAGTGGTGGAAGTTCTGTGGCTGCCTCTGCCTGGTACAGCTGCAGGAATACCAGGAAGTGGAACACCCCCTCCCGTAAGTCCCCCAGATGCTAGTGATCCAGCTGAGGGACGTGAGACACTATTAAAGCGGCCAGCTGAAGATGTAGAAGGAATTGGAACACCTCCAAATCGCCCACCTGAAGATGTTATAGGACGTGAAACACCACCGAAACGTCCACCTGTAGATAATGAAGGAAGTGATACACCACCTGAACTTCCACCTAAAGATGTTATAGGACGTGAAACTCCACCGAAGCGTCCACCTGTAGATGATGAGGGAAGTGGTACACCACCTGAACTTCCACCAACAGATGATATAGGACGTGAAACTCCACCGAAGCGTCCACCTGTAGATGATGAAGGAAGTGGTACACCACCTGAACTTCCACCTAAAGATGATATAGGACGTGAAACTCCACCGAAGCGTCCACCTGTCGATGATGAGGGAAGTGAGACACCACCTGAACTTCCACCTGAAGACAAGGAAGGGAGAGGAACACCACCTGAACGAAGTGGGACACCACTTGAGCCTCCACCTGAGGATGGTCTAGGAAGTGGGACACCACCTGATGGAAGTGAAACACCAGCGGATGTTGAGCCAATGGAGGGACGACGTCCACCAAAACTGCTACTCGGTCTGGCTGGAGCTGTGGCGGTACTTCCTCTCACTCCTGTCTGGGTGAATCCAGGTAAAGAAACACCAAAGCTGCCCCCTTGTGGTCTGACAGCTCCAGGTATCCTTGGGACTGAACTTTCCCGACTAAACTGTGGTCTGATAGTTGTAGTGGGGGTTGTAATCCTTTGGTTGTTAAAACCAGGTAGAGGAACTCCACCACCAAAGTGCTGTGGTACTGTTGGTTTTAGTACAGGGCGACCTCTGCTGGTGGTGGTGATGGTGGTAGCAGGTCTAGTGGTTGGACGAATGGGAACAGCAGGTTGACCCAAGGCCACATTGTTGACCCTTCCAGGTATTCCCAGTGAGGAGCTTGATATCGTAGGAGGTCGAACTGGACGGAAAGTTGTGGTTGGTAACGGGACACCTTGATTAGATGAGAACCTCTGGTTTCCTTGGACAGTTGGTCTGATTATATTCTGGTTATTCACTCTATTTCCTGTAGTGGCAGGCAGGGGGACACCACCAAAGCTCGTCTGTCTAGCGTCACCAATATTAGCAGGTGTTTGTGAACTATGAATTCCATTCAAAAGCAAATCTACGCCTTGGGCTGGGGCCCTGCTGATGGGAGGGCGTCGTGATTGTGTGATGGCAGGGCGGAAAGTGGGGCGTGAAGGAGTCGCTCGTTGTGATGATGGTATTGAAGGCGTTGGTGGTGATGGTGGTGGTGATGGTCGTCGTGAAAACGTTGTTGGTGGTGATGGTGGTGGTGGTGATGGTCGTCGTGAAAACGTTGTTGGTGGTGATGGTGGTGGTGATGGTCGTCGTGAAAACGCTGGTGGTGGTGGTGGTGGTGGTGGTGATGATCGTGAAGGCGGCGGTGGTGGTGGTGGTGGTGGTGATGATCGTGAAGGCGGCGGTGGTGGAGGTGGTGATGGTCGTGTAGGCGTTGGTGGTGATGGTGGTGGTGAAGGTGGTGGCTGTGGTCGGTAGGTCGTTGGAGGCCTTGTTGGTCTAAAGGAAGTTGGAGTAGTGGATGGGGATAATCTACTGACTGTATTCGGCGAAAATCTGTCTGAGACTCTTCTTCCAGCTGAAGCACGTGAAGGAGCCTGGAAAGTTGTGGTGACAGGAGGTCCCTGTGGTCTGAAGGACTGAGTTGGAGTTGGTGCAGGAGTTGTGTTGCCTCGGGAACTTGAGGACTGGGAACCTCTAAAGGAAGAAGAACTGGGAACTTTGCCAATTTCCTTATTGACAGAAAAATGAAGATCGGAGGACTGGCAGTCAACGTTGTACCACCAGTCACACACCAACATCTGCTGCTGGAAGATTGTACCATTCGGGCAGAGGAAGCTGTCCATGCGGCCATCACTATGACACACGTGGAATACCTACAAACAAAAGGAAAAGAGAACATTACCTGCTGCTTCCCTCATCTCCTGTATCTCTCATTATTTTACGAGTCATTATCGATAAATTTAGTCCAAATAACTTAAAAGTTCCCCATTTGCTAATGCATGGTAGATATAATATAATAATTATATATATATATATATATATATATATATATATATATATATATATATATATATATATATATATATATATATATATATATATATATATATATATATATATATATATATATATATATAAATATATATATATATATATATATACTTTTAATACTGTATAAACCAAATTGTATATATGGATGTGCTCTAATGTATTTTCTATACATAGCCAATTTTCCAGCATAACCTGTATATCCGATTCATGAAGATAAATAAAATCTTACTCCATTAAATGTTAATGGTCATTGCTAGAAAATATTTACTTATTCATGATCTTGAAGATCATAAAGTATTATATATGTAGTTACTGAAAGGTATGAATTGATTTGTTACTTTGACAAACCACTTTTGTTGCATTACTTTGTGAACACACACACACACACACACACACACACACACACACACACCTAAACACTTAAGGCCCCGCCTCACCTGGCAGGCGGTATCCACGTCGGCGTAGTAACCATGACTCTTGCCGCTGCAGGAGAACCCAGTGATGGGCACGGAGCTGAGGACGGGGAAGTCATGGCCAGGCGTTCCTCCAGCCACCGTGGCAGCTCTCACCACCCTGGAGGAGATCTTCACGGCGCCCTCCACCACAACATTATCCAGTGCGTCCCGGGAGAAAGGTAAGGAGGAAGAGGAAGGAGGGGAGTCGATGCCTACATCTGATAGGTCTTGGACGAGTGTGGAGGCAGCCACACCCACTGATAACAGAATCAAGCAACCTTAGACACTCCTCACACCACTATACAATACACACCAGTTGATAATTTAGTAAGTTTTGTTACTTGACCATTGTGTATATATTCGAGTTTTGCGAGTACATCTAAGTAACAGTTAAATTAATAATGATGTTTTGATTACACAAGAGTCAACATTGAAGATTATCGTTTCTCATAATTTTTTTTTTTTTAATGAAATACACAAACTACACGAACAACATTGAAAAATATGACACAAGAAAAAATAACTATATGGTAAGTATAAAAGAATACGAAATTATTTCTTTTATGAAGGGGACAGAAAATAATAAGAAAATGCAAAGGTATATTGGAGCTGAAAACTGTTATAAGCATTTAATAAATACAGTACATAAAAAATAGATATATATTCTACCAACTGGAAGGAAATAATCACGAGTGCAATAGTCACATTTACAAAACTTACAAAGAATTTTTTAGGCTTAAGTTTAATTGCTGTAACTTAAACTTATATATATATATATAGAAAAGCTATTCACTTGCAATAACTACAGAGATTATTATCATTACCAAGCTACGAGAAAGAAGAGTTCATAATTTTATGGAAATGGAAATGTGGAAGTAAAGTGAAAGAACTGAGTATCTGTGATCTCCATACACGTCTTGACACATACTGTACATTGACCTCCAAGTCATCACACACACACACACACACACACACACACACACACACACACACACACACACACACACACACACACAATACAATTGAGTCACACCGTCCCATCAATCACTGTGGTCAAATCACCCTCTATATCAAACAATTCACTCACGGCTGTTATCATACACTTATACCTAATGCATATAATTGCTTAGTCAGGCAGGCAGGCAGGCAGGCAGTCAAGAGGTCAAGCTTTCATATGACACTATTTTTTCATCTGCTTTGATCAGTATAATTGTATTTTTTTAATGGATTAATACCATATCTACCATATACAATATAATGTTATAAAGGTCAGCATTGGCATCGAGTAGCACATATGTATCTATTTTTGCACACACACACACACACACACACACACACACACACACACACATACACACATAAGTAGGCATAATCGTTCTCATCCCACCACAACAACAAGAGGTCAATACCACATCACACACCTGCCGACACCACAACACTACAACAACATCATCATCATCATCATCTTCATATTCCTCCGGCCACTCATACACTCTCTCTTTCCCATCACCAGGCCTCCATCTCATATTAATTAATTAACCTCCAGAGTGAAACAGGCTCAGGCTCTCATTTGACTCATATGGGGTGTTCTCTAATTGGCTCAGTTCCTCTATTTGTAATCTTTGCTTAACTTGTATATGGTTATATACTTTACAGGGAATCTTTGTAACTAGGACATTCACGTAATCCTTAAATTTTGTGGGATTTCATGTAATCATTACTATTTTGGGTTAGAAACTTCATATATATGATCAACTTAATTATTTGAACAATTGCAAAACTAGCATTAAGCAAATTATATTTCCTTTACATATTATATAATATAATGTATATAATCATAATTAGTTGGTTAATACGTAAACAGTAGAAGCTCTGAAGAAGATATAAGTTACTTGTTTGAGCAAGAGAGGCTCTTGTGAAACCAGCTATTACATTTAAACTGTTTTTAATTAATGCCTTTACATCCCTTGATTTTGCACCTGTTATTAGGGGGAGAATTATATTAGTGGAAATTCTGTGCACCTCAATTATATTCTGACATAACAGCAACACAGAAAGGCAATTCACTGTCTGTTGTGATGTCACTCAAAACCTGAATTAATCGGCATCCTATATCTATGTTTTGTTTGATTATGCCGGATAAGGACAGGAGGAATGCTCCTTGTATTTCTCCTTAATATTCCACATCGTGTACAATAACAAACAACATATGGAAACAGATTCTTACTACACCACATTTTATAAACGGTCGAGGATACTCTTAATATTTGTTTAATTAAGGAGAGACAGATCAGGTTTCCTCGGTATAAATCTGAGTTGTGAGGTTACCAATAAACACACATATTATGCTAAAATGTTTTGGTGAAATTCTCTTGATGGTTATGTTTGTTCATCAGCAGAAGCAAGAATGTGAGTCCTAGAAAAAGAAAAAGAGAAGAAAAAAAAGATGACGCAACCACGACTGCAGAAAAAGAAGGTTAGGATTTGTTTATGTGTGTTTTGGGATGTCGACACCAGCAGCTGGGTACAGGAAGATGCGGTACGTCTGAGGAAGGAGGGTGGGAAGACTGAGGCTGAGTGCGGTGGGAGGTGTGGTGAGACAGGAAGGAGGTTCTATGTGGTAACGAGGAGGTTTAACGAGGCAAGGCTGAAGTTTTGTGAGGCAGAGAAGCTTGGTGAGGCAAGGCTGAAGTTTTGTGAGGCAGAGAAGCTTGGTGAGGCAAGGGGGAATGTTTGTGAAAGCAAGGAGGTAGTTTGTGGAGGCAAGGTGAGATTATACGAGGTGGAGGTTGAATTAAATTGGAGGTTTCGTGAGGCATGGGGTATTCTGAGGTAGAAATTAAGTGAGAAAGCAGATTTGGCGATACAAAAATGATGTTCGGTAAGGAGGTTTGGTGAGCTCAAATGTTTAACAAGGCTTATACGGTATAGTGTAGGCGGTAAGGATGTGATGTGTGTGTCAATGCAGTATAATGAAAAAATAGCTAGACCAGAGTTCGAATCTCATTTCTCTTTGCATCGTTCCATCTTAATTCACTCGCCCACACCGTTACCCACTCAGTTATGCTACATGTTACAGTTTGGTTTTAGGTGTTCAGTGATCTGGTGTTCCCTATAGATGAATTGGAAGACAACTTTTCCCTCCTAATTGTACTGCAAACCAGATCTGTCACTCGTCTACAGAGATACTGACTTGTTTCTTGGCAGAGTTTGGAGAAATTAGTTCCCCTCCTAATCCCCCAATAGAGATATATAACCCATTTAAACTATTCAACAACTAGTGAGTGTATCAGCTCAATATCAACACCAATAGTGCCAGGCAGCAGAGTGAGTATAATAAATAAGTGAATCCTGATATACTGATAATAATCCATACAAAAGAGTGAAATGGATTTGGTGGATAAACGTGACTCACATACAGTACAGGTCAAACCGTACACGAAAAATTTACAGTAAACAATCCTGGGCACTTGTGTAGTTCTGAAACACGCACGCGCACTTGTCATCAGGTACAGTATGTGGTCCTTGGCCCTCCTGAAGGCTCTGATGTCAGGGAACGTGGGGAGTCGACGAGACTTTCGTTCGTCTTCATTTTCATTTTTGTGTGGTCGTCTGTCACCCTCGGTTTGACCCTCGGCGTTGTGATAGGTGTATAAAATGTATCTGTTATTTTCTCTGTTGTATACTTATGTGTTGGCACTGTTTCTGCGTTAATGAAGGGTGATGGTGTACTAAGATACCATTACTTATCTAATGTATTCGGGTGTTTGTTTGTGGTTAGCACTTGTGTTGTAAAATTAGGTTTCTGTTGTAGCCAAAAATTTAGCCCCATCAACAAGCACATCACTACTAAACAAAACAGAATAATAAGCATTAGTTTCAGCTTGAAGCGACACCAACTAAAGCTCGAGGTACCAGCACACTGGCCGGCCCACTGGCACTCCTCACCTAGGAATAGTAACCAGGCACCCAAACGGCACCACCAGCGTGACCCTCCCATCCCGAAGATTATGTGCCACAGGTGTATCCACTGGCACAGGCCGTGGTGGCACTAAGGAAACTGAAAGTGGGTGCAAGAGGGAATGAACTGAGACGATGCTGAAGAACTCTCACTTTTATAGAGATGGGGCAACCAAGGCTGAGTGAAGATGCCAGATGTCGCCAGTCAGCCAACCAAGATATAGCACAGTGCCCCAGCAAACATGCCTCACCCACCCACTCTTAGTCAGACCTCCGTACTCACCTATTGTTGTCTGTGTTGCAGTTAAGGTCATTTCTCTGTCTCATTAACACCCCCCCCCTCTGCTTGGAATCCATAATTATCTCGTGAGTTTGATGTGTGTGTGACAGAGAGAGAGAGAGAGAGAGAGAGAGAGAGAGGGGCGGGGCTACAGGTTGACCCCTTACCTTGTCTGACATGTACCCTCTCCCCCCCCCTCCCCCCCCCCCCACACACACACCGTACCACTCAGCGCATCACACTCATCACTCCCGAGCATCCCTCAGTCGCATCCTTTTATTTCTGCACTCACCTTTCTTACCTGTCATTAACTCTGTCAAGTTCGGAATGCAGGATCCCATCACTAGAACGATATATACCGTATACCTTTTTTTCCCACTTACTGAAACCCCTGACCACCATACAGTTCAAAATCTAATAAGTTTTATAAGTTTATATTTTTTTGTTGAGCAGCAATGGACTGATTCAATAAACGAGAATATAATTATGATAGAAGCCTCATGTTGAAAAATAGTCAGACCTTTTTCCTTCAGGTAATTCGAGTAACACAAAACAAATCGATAAATATAATATAGGAAAGGAGAGGATTGTAAGAGAGCAAGTGGGTCGTATAATATAAAAATAAATGGGAAAGAGAACGAGGGAAAATTTAGCAAACGTGAATACTAAAAGAGATTGAATGAGAAAATAGTATTAGTGGAGTGGTGGATGGGAAAGAGAATGAGGGAAAATTTAGCGAACGTGAATACTAAAAGAGATTGAATGAGAAAGTAGTATATATTAGTAGAGTGGTTGAACAGGTGCCGTGAGTAATAAATGGTGAAGGGGCCGGGAAGGGAAGCGAAGGGATTCGTGACGAGTTTACTGGAATTCCAACAGAGACAACCAACCAACCAATCCTTTCCCTCACTACAACACCACCATCACCAACAACAATAACCATGAGAGACAACCATGCAACCAATCCTTTCCCTCACTACAACACCATTACCAACAACATCAACATCACCATAATCAACAACAACATCAACAACTACAACAACAACAACACCTACACCCACCATGAGAACGACATCACTTTGCTTTCTCTCTACTTGTTTACTTTTACCCTATTCCATCATCCACCTTGTCTCATGCATCGCTATTATCCTCTACCCTCTTCTCTCCCTCTCTCTTTCTCTCCCATCTGGCCCATCTCCTTCCCTTGTTTCTACTGCCCCACCTCGTTCCCACCCTGTCTTACGCCTCCCACCCCTCCCTCCCTCCCTCCCTCCTTCTCTCCTCCCACTATGGCTCCCACTGCATATCTCTCTTGTCTTTTCTTCTGCCTTTGTCTCTACTGCTCTCCAACACGTCTATTCATCTTTACTTTAATCATACCCACATATTATATTGTGTAATTGTAAAGCAAAGAATCTGGAGACAGAGAGAGATATATAAAGATAGATAGATATATAGACAGATAGATAGATAGATAGATAGATAGATAGATAGATAGATAGATAGATAGATAGATAGATAGATAGATAGATACAGAGAGAGAGAGAGAGAGAGAGAGAGAGAGAGAGAGAGAGAGAGAGAGAGAGAGAGAAGGAAGAGTGATATGCCATAAATGGTAAGGATGGCATAGAGTCAGGAGGGAGGGAGGGAGGGAGGGAGAGACTGCTTGGTCGAAAGGGAAAGTTGTAAGGAAGAAAGGAAGGAAGGAAGAAAGGGAAAGCTGGCGGCGACACATCTGGACCACGCCAGAGAAGAGATTAATGGCCCCTGACATCACACCATATATGTTGACAAGTAAATAAAGGATTGATATGACTCCTTGGTCCAGTGTTGTTCTTCCCTTGCATGTCTCTCTTACCCTCAATGAAGTCCAGTCAGTCTGGATTCCGGACTTATTTTATTCTCAAGTCAAACTCGATAAAAGTCCTTATGGCCAATATTTATTTCTCCAACTGGTAGGTTCTTTTTTCTTTTGCCAAACCCAATACTTGGCTCTACAAAATTACTATGAATATTGTAAATGATATCTACATCAAACCATACGATATTGAAGTTCATTTTTATATTAATGCTACAAATAAAAAAATACCTGGGAATACAGTGTTATAGTTAACCATACTTCCATTAATTAAAGTGTTTAATACCGATGTCCACACTCTAAAAGTAGTTTCGTTACACCTTCTGCCTGATACAAATTACACCACGAATGGGACACTTGAAAACAACCTTCCTCACACTGGTATCCCTGCGTTCAGTAGGAAACTCATGGCATTACTTCTATTGAAAGTTTCGTGAGTGTGTGTGTGTGTGCACCCATAATTGTCTCTGTGGCTTGATCAATGTGTACGATATGAATGAAGTATACATAGACAATAGAGAAGGAAGAGAGGATTAAAAGAAGAAAGGGGAGGTGCATGGAGGCCTGTAAGAATGCTGTGTGCAAATGAGGATGACTGGAGACTTGTGGTGGGCCGTTCCCTTCCTTTGGGGGTCGAAGTTCCCGGGTGTGATGGAGAGGTGAGAGTGAAAACAACCCAACCAAAACAACATCTACCAATCAGCAATGTACGTCAGACGTCTAAATGCAGCGTCACTACCTTCCTGTTTATCTACTATGCCTTACTTGTTAATTCTCTTCCTTCCCATTATTATCATTCCTTAAGAAGTTGAATAGAGGTGGAGACAAGGAGAGATAAGACAAAGATAGAAGTGACTTAGAGAGTACGACCCCCTCCCCCTCCCACTATACCAAGGAATGTTAAAAGTGTCATAAAAAATACGAAGAAATTAGATAGGAATGTTAGAGAGTGTTTGACCCAACGCCAGCGAAAGGCACAAGTGGCAGAGAAAGTACCACAAACACACACACACACATCCCCGGTGAACCCCAGAAGTTAGGATTTGAACTTTTATTTCCTTTCTTCGTCCTCTTTCCTTCATCCTCCGTCTTCCGTCCTTCAATTCGTTAAAGGCTTATTCAGTTTCTTCATGCATAAAGACGTTTGGGAATAATTTAAAGGGGTTCAGGAATATGGGGACAGGCTTGGGTTTTTTTTTGGGGGGTGTAGGAGTAGGGGGACAAGCTTGGAGGGGGTCTAGGGGGTGCGGGAATAGGGGGACAGGCTTTCTACCCCCCCCAAGCCTGTCCCCCTATTCCAGCACCCCTCCAGTCCCCCCCCCCCCCCAAGCCTGTCCCTACTCCCACAACCCGTTAACTCTCATGCAACAAGCTGGAGGACTGACGAAGCCTTATATAGACTTGCCCAAGGACACGGGGGAAGAAATTATACGCCTGGGTTAGGTTGGTTGGACTGAGATTCATTACACACCATTGAATGTCACATCAGCTTCCATCTTTACCACACTGTTTTCTTATATTGCTGCTCCTCCTCCTCCTGCTTCTGCTTCTTACACTTTCCCTGCTCAGTGTCACGTTACTCTACACCAGGGAGGGAGGGAAGGAAAGCAGGGAAGGAGGGAGACAGATACACAAGACCATGAGAGACACATAGATAGACAGAGATAGAGAGAGACTGCAAACGAAACATATAACTTAGAGATAGACAGCAAACGAATCAATGAGAGAGAGAGAGAGAGAGAGAGAGAGAGAGAGAGAGAGAGAGAGAGAGAGAGAGAGAGAGATGAAGGTGGGATGGAGAGAGTGTGTTCAAATCATGCCTCACTCTGACCCGGTGTCTGACCCCACCGCTCTCATCCACTCCATCCATTTTCTCCAGCATTCCTCCACCACTACACTGAACTACCCTCCTCCCTCACCCTCCACCACCACTTTCCTACCCTTCTCCACTTCCCTCACCCTCCTCCACCACTTTCCTATATACCCTTCTCCACCTCCATCTCTCTTTACCACCACCACTTTCCTATCCTTCTCCACCACCATGAATGACTTTTCCTTTTCACCATCACAGTCATTGCATCATTTCACTTGCTCCTCTTTCTCGTCAATTTAGCATCTTCGTTCGTTTATCTTATGTTCCTCTTTCTTCTTTCTAACTGTATATTATTATTTTCAATTTAATTCTACCACATAAAAAATTCCTCTTCATCCCCAAAATATTTTACATTATTCATCAACTCATACCTTTTTATATCCAAAATATCAGACATTATTTATCTACTATATATACTCCTCCCTTCCATTGCTCCTTCCACATCCAACTTTCCTTCCCTCCCACTCCTCGTCTTATTTCCTTTCCCTTCACTTCCTCCTCCTCCTCCTCGTGCTCCGCTTTCTCAGTTCACCACCACCACCACCACCAACAGGTTAAATCATCCATATTATACTTTAGCCTTTCATGTACCGGCGTCTTTCAGTATGCAGTGTTCAACATCTTAACATTTTGCCACATTCTATTTTTTTTTTTCAACCTGTCATGTTTGCATTATCTTCTTAATTAAGCTTCAGTCATCTTTATTCTTTTTTTTTCTTACTTTCTTTCATTTCTACCTCTTTCTTTCTTCGTTTATTTTCACAACTTTCTTCTTTCTTTTTTATTTACTATCTCTTTCTTGCCTCAATATTTTCCCTTTATTTATTTTTATCCCATGCATACCACTTTCCTTTTCTCTCTTTGTAGGTTTCCTCATCCCCTCAATATCTTTTCTTCCTCTCTCTTCCTTTCTTTTTCTCTTATTTTCCTTCCTATCTCTTGCCCTATTAGTTTATTTCACTTCTATCTCTCATACAATCCCCCCCCCCCCCCCTCTCTCTCTCTCTCTCTCTCTCTCTCTCTCTCTCTCTCTCTCTCTCTCTCTCTCTCTCTCTCTCTCTCTCTCTCTCTCTCTCTTTCTCATAGATTTCACTTCCCACTTTTCAATTTTTTATTTCCCTTTCGTGTGTGTGTGTAAGAGGAACAGTATTGTGTGCGTGTGTGTAAGAGGAATAGTGATGTGTGTGTGTTGTGTGTGTGTGTGTGTGTGTGTGTTGTGTGTGTGTGTGTGTACTGGGGTAAGGTGAGAGTTGGTGAAGATGCTGTTGTAATAGGATCAGCTGGCTTCTAGACCAATACTACCACCACCTGCACCACCATAACCACCTGCACCACTACTACTAACTCCTTCATTCACCACCACAACCCACTTCCTCATTCACCACCACCACCACCACCACAATAACCAATTCTCTCATTCACCACCATCTCCCTCATTCACCACCACCCACTAGCACCACCAATACATCCCTCATTCACCACCACCACCACCACCACTACCCCACAATCATCAACACCACCACCAAGTAGCAATCTCTTAAATGCAGATGTGGCTTGTGTGAGTGTAGTAAGTGTGGATAATGTCAGTGCAAGTGTAGCCAGAGTGAGTAAGTGTAGGAGATGTGGCAATGCTGGAGTAATGAAACAGCAAAGGTTGACAGACAGACGTGAGTAAAGGGACCAAGAAGCAAATAGGAAATATACCTGACTTTCCGGACAGCAGTGGCGTATCAACCAACCCAGTGAAGGTATTTTTAAGCCACCAACTACTGTTTCATATAATACGTGCTGCTGTACACTCGTGATATATAATTTCTTACCACCAGAGTGTGAGGTGCAGGAAGCTTTCGAATCTCCTGGTATTGTTCATTTCCCCACCCCGTACACATATAGAGGCTGAGTTCGAATGCAGCTTGTGTGTGTGTGTGTGTGTGTGTGTGGTGCCTATGCTGCCGTTAGTCTCTGGTCAGGGATTACGTATCACGAATGTACAGTAGGTAAACAAAAAATATATTCCCTCGCTGTAGCAGGTTCGTGTAATCGCCAAGTATGAGTTGTGCAAAGGATGGAGAGCGAAGACAAAGAGGATAATAATAATAATATAATATAACCTTTAGAGTTGGTGAAGTATTTGCAGACAGACGTTGAGATAAATATTTCCTTGGGACTTTACTTTATATAATATCATTAGTTCGTATGGAATCATTAATACTTTAGTCGGCCAGGTATTTCTTTGATAAGTATAGTTTAAAATAATATTAGGAAAAAAAGAATATATGCGATAATACATAAATATAACTTTCCATTTAACTGAGTAATAACCACAGATCCAGGAAGTGTTCATTGAATCACAACACAAGGATGACTTTGAAACTTTGACTAATGTGTAATTGTGTTTATAAGTGATGAAAGGTAGACAGATACAACAACACCACAAACCAAACCTTTATACCGACCTCTTGCGGTAATAAACACGACCATAATAAAATAAATTATATAGTTATTGACTGTCACGGTACATACATACATAGTGAAGACGGAAGAGTTTTGCGAGTCCCACATCACACATGAGGAAGTGGTATTTACTGATACAGACAACACAGAGGTCCTCGTGTTCACCATTCCACATCACTACAGTTTCCTCGTTTTTTAATAAAAGGAAAGTATCTTGTTGTGGCCATATTGGAGCACACGTAGGCCTTCAAACTCTATCACAAACCACGTCACTACAGTCTTGTGTGGAGGGATTCTGTCGCTTGGGATATCATGGAGGAACCAGAGCCACCCAATTTTTCCCACAGCAGGTTACTTCCCTTAACCTTTGTATGTTAACGTTAGATCATGAGGGACGCGTCTCTTCTCACGGGAATGGAGACTTTTGTGATCATCTTAACCCACGTGGAAATACATGAAGAGCAGAAGTATAACCTTGAATAAATTAACATATCATTCAACTTTACTCATGCCAACGGGATCGAGGGTTTGGCTAATTAATTACAACAACAACAACAACAACAACAACAATACAACAACAACAACAACAACAACAACAACAACAACAACAACAACAACAGAGCCACGGTACACGCACGTCTCCTAAATAAATAATCCACCGACGACGCTGTAAAATTGTTAAATCACGAGAACAACAATCGTGAAGAAATACTTATCCAGGCCATGAAGATATAAATGAAGACAAAGAAAGACAAGAGGGGCAAAAAAAAAAAAAAACATCCACCCCACAGACTTTGCTATAACTCTACGCCACACCTGTAATTAATGAAAACGCATTACGGTTGTCGACACGAAATACCTGGATGAAAAACGGTACTGGCAGTGACCTAGATATATCCTCTTCACACCATCCTCCTCTCCCTCCTCCTCCTCTCCCTCCTCTTTTCCTCATCTTCCTCCTTCTCCTCCTCTTCCATTCCCTCCTCCTCCTGTCCCTCCTCCTCCTCTCCCTCCTCTTCCTCCTGTCCCTCCTCCTCCTGTCCCTCCTCCTCCTCCTCTCCCTCCTCTTCCTCCTCTCCCTCCTCCTCTTTTTTTGCAAAACATAGCAAAAAACATACAGATATTCAGACATACATACCGTCAGCCAAAGACAGGCAAACAAACAGATTAAAAGACAAGTAACATAAAAAGACACACGAAGATATAGAGAAAGATACACACATACAGTAACAAAGAGGAGGAAGGAAGGGAGGAGTTACACGGTCCCTCAAACCACACACACATTACGGTCCAAACGAGGTGGTCTGGTCTTGACACAGCCGGTGACAGAAGCCCATTAATCAGTATAAAAAAGAAAGAGGAGGAGGAGGAGGAGGAGGTGGAGGAGGAGGAGGAGGAGGAGGAGGAGGAGGAGGAGGAGGAGCAGGAGGTGGAAGAGGAGGAGGAGGAGGAGGAGTATTACAAATTATCACCAAGAATTACAGGGACTTACAGAAAAAGACCTGTAAATCTTAATAAATGAAGTTGTTTATGGTCGTAGTACAGATCATTACACGAAAACTCACTTGCTTAGTCAATAGGAAAACCCAATGAAGGAAAACATTAATACAAATTCCTTAACATATTTTTAACTCAATGGAAAGGAAGAACAAAACAAATGATCTCCGGAGAAATGAGATGGAGTCATTTCTCTGACCTTCAACATCAGACAGCCAGCCAACCAACCAACCGCACCGAAACATAACACACCACAACACACCACACCACAACACACCACACCACACCCATCCTTTCTTGAATGATTAACTGTTGTGTGTTGTACCTACCTGACCCCTTTACCTATCTTCCTTACCCATCCCATTATGATACCAAACCTGACCCCCATCCCTCCCTACCTTCCTTACCCATCCCATTATGGTACAATACCTGAACCGTTTCTTTCCCTACCTTCCATCCTTACCCATCCCTTACCCATCCCATTATTTATGGTACCAAACCTGACCCCTATCCCTCCTCCCTACCTTCCTTCCAAACCCATCCCTTTACAGTTCAATACCTGACCTCATTACCTCCCTCCCTATCTTTCTTACCCAATCCTCCATCGTATACTTGGTCCCTCTATCCCTATCGTCCATCCTCATCCACACCTCCCTCTAATACCTGGCTCCTACCATCCTCATCCATCTTTCTATTGTACAGGAAAGAGTGATAATATCTTCACACTCCTAGTAAGAGCTAAGTTGAAATCACAGTTAGATAAATATCATGCAGACGAATGGTTCAAAGTAATCTGGTTATACTTCCCGCTGAGGTGAAAGGGGATAGTATACTTTTTATACATTGGAGTGCCTTGATTCCTCCAGAGTATGACATGCAGGAAACAGGACCATATTAACAAAATAATGGTGTCCTGTTGCCTGGAATATAGTTTGGAGAAATCATTTGCTCAGATGTGATGAGCCGATCCCAATAATCTTACCCCAGTCCCTTATTCAACCAGTCCCTACTTCAACCATCAATTCACCCACTTCAACCATTAATTCACCCACTTCAGCCACCAGGTCACCCACAATCTCCCATCACATCACCCTTACCTATAGCCTACCCTCTGCTGGACTCACCTTTACGTTTCTCATTCCTTCATTCCCCACTTCTCCACCCCTACCCTTCACTTTCCTGCCCCTATCTAACCCCTAGGACCTGCTCTGCTCCCTACACCGCAAGGTCGTATAGGTGAGAGACTGAGTGTGTGTGTGTGTGAGCTAGTTGTATGTCGTGTGTGTGTTAGTTGTATCTCGTTTGTGTGTGTTAGTTGTATGGTATATGTGTGTGTGTTAGTTGTATGTCGTGTGTGTGTGTATTAGTTGTATATCGTGTGTGTGTATGTGTGTACGTAGGTGGGTTGATATGTTTGGGTGTATTTGCTTGTACAGTCGCCTACGTGCAATTAATTTCCATTGATTTAGAGTGTATGAATATGCATTATATATGAATGAATATATGCTTACACTGATTTCATTTTCGTGTAGATATATGGTCAATTAAAAGAAATTTCAAATAAAAAAATATTATGTTTTTAAATGTGGTTGTTTGGGTGTGAGTGTAAGTAAGTGTGGGTACAGGTGTGGGTGCATGTGTGGATTTAGGTGTGGGTGTAAGTGTTGGTGTAAGTGTAAGTGTGGATTTTGGGTGTGAGTGTAAGTGTGGGTGTAGTGTGTGGGTATTAGTTTGGGATTAGGTGTGGGTGTAACTGTGTGTGTGGGGTTGAAGCAGGTGTATGGGTGTGGGTGTAGGTGTATGGGTGTAAGGTGTGGGTTCAGGGGTGTATGGAGGTGCTGGTGGAGGTGGTGGTGGAGGTGGAGTTGGTGGTATATAGAAAGGCACTGGCGGCGACCTCTACCGACTCACTCACACGCAACGAAACTATTGGGGAGGAGATGGGAGGAGAAGGGAGATGGGTGGGTGGGGAGGAGAAGGGAGAGAATGGAAAAGGTGGATGGGGAGGAGAAGGGAGGGATGGGAGATGGGTGGGTGGGGAGGAAATGGTAGGGATGGGAGACGGGTGGGTGGGTGGGGAGGAGATGGGAGGAGAAGGGAGACGGGTGGGGAGAAGAAGGGAGGGAATGGAAAAGGTGGATGGGGAGGAGAAGGGAGTGATGGGAGATGGGTGGGTGGGGAGGAAATGGTAGGGATGGGAGACGGGTGGGTGGGGAGGAGAAGGGAGGAAATGGAAGGGCGGGTATGTGATGAACTTTGTAGGGAAGGGCACGGTGATGATGACAAAATTAATTAGCTTCGAGGGAAATAAACTAACGTAAGAAAACAGTGTGAACAGAAAGGAAGAAAGGAAGGTAATGACTTATTCTTCTTCGTCACTTTGGAGGTTAATAATTACACCAGATGATAATGAACTTGCGGCTAATTTATTTTGTTTTTCTTTTGTTTCCTGCCCATTTTCGTTACATAGAAAAGTCAATGAAGAAAAGAGTACAAGGAGAAAATTAATATAAAGAGAGGTTGAATAATAACAGAGAGAGAGATAGATAGATAGATAGATAGATAGAGAGAGAGAGAGAGAGAGAGAGAGAGAGAGAGAGAGAGAGAGAGAGAGAGAGAGAGAGAGAGAGAGAGAAAGAAAGAGAGAGAGAGTATAGTGACCTTGTATAGTGTATGGTGTATGGTGACCTTGATACAGATTCACATGATGTATATCTGTCTTGTACTTTGTTGATGTTAATGTTGATGTTGTTTTTTATTCTTTATTATTATTACCACTATTAAATATTACTGAGGTTATTGTTATTATTGCTGTTTGTTTGTTTTTGTTGTTATTGCTGCTGTTATTATTACCATTTCTTGTGGTGGTGTTATTGATGTTGTTGTTGTTGTTGTTGTTATTAATACTGCTGGTGATGTTGTTATTGTTAATGTTTTTATTATTATTATTATTATTATTATTATCATTATTATTATTATCATTATTATTATTATTATTATTATTATTATTATTATTATCGATGTTGTTGTTGTTGTTGTTGTTGTTGTTGTCACTGCTTGTATCATCGCTGTTGTGGCTGGGTTGGGAACTGAGGGAATGTACTCAATTAACACAATGTCATTTCTCTGTGTCTGAGTGTGTGTGTGTGTGTGTGTAATTAAGTACTTGCGTTCCTGTGTGCCAGAAATTGACCGCTTGCGTGTGTCGTCGAGTGAAAGTGTGTATAATTAGTAATATACTGTATACGTGTGTCTATGTGTGTGTGTGTGTGTGTGTGTGTGTGTGTGTGTGTGTGTGTGTGTGTGTATGTGTATTTGTTGTCGAAGTCTACAATTATCTAGGGAAAATAGCCTCACCAAAGTTTTCCTTTTGTTTTGTCACGTTTAGGGTACAACAGGAATGAGGACATGAAAAATAGAGAGAGAGAGAGAGAGAGAGAGAGAGAGAGAGAGAGAGAGAGAGAGAGAGAGAGAGAGAGAGAGAGAGAGAGAGAGAGAGAAGATTGAGGGATATATATCAAGGAAGGGAAAGTGGTAAATACTTTAGCATTATATTATTATATATTATACACGTAGCATCTATATAAAAAATGAATGAGGAAAGAATTATACAGTATATAAGGAAGACCTCCAACGCTCGTCTATCAACCTCAACAATTATATACCAACAATATAATCATCATCTGTTAAAGGATCGAGGTAGTAGTATAAATTTTGTTGTGGTGGTAAATCTGGAGCAACTGAATCCTCTAAACTCTTCCAAGCAACAGGCAACCCTTATAATATGTCCATCAGGTCGTGTTTCCTGGCATACTTTGGAGGAATCTTAACCATGTGAAGAATATTATTACAGGACAAGGCCTTTACCACCATGAATGCTATAGCTCGTTCCTCACACCTCAACCCTATAGACTTACTTCCTTACGGTGTTGTGTGTGTGTGTGTGTGTGTGTGTGTGTGTGTGTGTGTGTGTGTGTGTGTGTGTGTGTGTGTGTGTGTGTGTGTGTGTGTGTGTGTGTCTCCACCTTGGTAGTCTCATAGGTCACAGCTGGTTTGCCCACATCCTCCTTCCCTCCTTCTGTACCTCAAGGCTGTCATATTCTATTCTATTCTTTGTTGCTCTGTATTCACCTCATTTATTTTTATTATTAATGAAGGGGAAATAATTCTCTTGTTGGTGAATTGGAAGGTCTGTGATTCCTCCAAACTATGTCACGAAACAGACCTGCTACTAGTGGCATTGAGGGTGTCTGTCTGTCTGTCTGTTTTCTGCATGTTTAGAGGGAATTAGTAGCGTTCTAATTTATCCCCTAAACTGCATCACCGTTTATAGCCAAATCAGAAAACCTAATATTATTTACTCTTCCATGGTACTGTGTTTGAACGAGACATAATTTATATTCGGCAAGTAATACAAACTTCTAATATACCTTTCGAAAACACATAAGAAATAGTGGCCTTTTCTCCTCCTCTACATGCCTCTATAATGTGTGTATGTTGGGTGTCAATGGTGAATGTGTGTGTATAGGGTGTGGTAGTGAAGCGAGTTAGTGAACCAAAGTAGCGGAAGTACTGGTAGTTGAGTTGTTGTCACCTTTAGCCTCTAACGTTAGGTGTAATGGATGGATTTATTACTATCAAGTGTACGAAGGTCATTATTACCTCGTCCGTCTCTGTGTAACATTCAGCTTCCGTGATCATATTATACATTTCCTTCCCGAGTCTCAAGTTTCCTCAATCCTCGACTAAATTGTGTACAATATGTATATCAAGGTTATCTATTAGTCATCTTCCTTACTTATAGACAGAACACTCAAAGACACCACACAATACACACGTACATACCTCCACACACACACACACACACACTGACACACACACGTACACTTTTCCACACATACACACACATTATCACTCTATACTTATATCGTCTTAAGCTCAAATAGCAAACAAACTTCCTTGCTTATTTCTAGTTCACCAAAATTATTCGTTTCAATAGTATAGAGGATACTATTTAGAACGAGAGTTTTTGTCTGCTTACAATGTGCAGATAATTACAGCTCTAAGAATTATGGGCCTTTATCCCAAAAAGTATTGTTGACATAATTATTGAACAGCTATATTCTGAGTCCACCAAACATTCCTACAAAACAGTTCTCTTACTAGTAGTATAGTATTTTGAAGTTTGAGTACTCTGTTTGTTTCCCTGTATAGTTTGGAGTAATCAGGAGGTTTTCAAATTATCAATCCATGGATTATACCATTAATAATATAATGAAAGATATAATGGAACTTAATGTTGGGGAATACAGCTTGAGAAAAATATATAAAGCACCAGAGGAATGGAGCAAGACAACCAGGAATACAGCAAAGTATAATAGACACAACGAGTACACTACCTCAACACAACCTGCATGAGAGAGTTGGCAGGGGAGTGAGTCAGATTTACCAAATATCCAGAGCATATAATAACAAAAAATGTAAATAAGGTTAAGTACTAACACTGTATGAAGGCTGTGGTATACCATGGAACACTAAATAATACGGTCTTCAGAGGGATGGGGTCGGTCATGTTGTTGTGAGGTTAATTAATAAAGTGGAGTCTGCGTGACCCTTTAAACAGTGCAACAAAACAATCATATCCCCTCTACTCGTTTACTTGAAGTGGTTGGTCTGTTTTCTGGTATATAGTCTTGGAGGGATCACCAGTAGCTCACCAATTCAACCTTAATACATGATCTCCTTAAGTGATTTTTGTGTATATGTGTATGTTGCTCCCTCGACTATTTCAAAGGCAATATTTGATGAGGTGTTTGCACATCACTCGGCCTTGCCATGATCAAGCTAATTTGTAGTCTAGTTAAGGAGCCCGTGATATCGTCAGCAAATTGGAGGCTACTGATTCATTCAAACGGTACAACAACAACAACAACAACAACAACAACAACTACATGATCAACGAAACAACAACAAACAAAAACAATAGATACACCAAGGGAGTCTGTTTAATGGCGCTTTTTGGAGGACTGTCATCGCGGTAAATCTGGAGAAACTGATTCCTCCAAACTATTCCAAGTAACATACATGCCTCCATTATCTCTGCAAATCTGGTCCTGTTCCCTGGCATACTTTGGAGGAATCAAGGCGCTCCAATGTACCAAAAGTATTACGTAGAGTGGGTGTCGTACCAACTACCAACAGATGGAATGCCGTTTAAATCATTATTATTTTTTTTTAGAGTAAAGTATCTTAGATCATGGAAAGGAAAATACGAGCCTCCACCACCTCTGCTCCACCTTCCTTCGTCAGTACCGTCATCTCCACCTCTGATCTCAGTTCCACCATTACCCCTCCACTCCCTCCCACCTCTTCCTATATATCATCTCTGCTTCCTCCCTTACCTCCTTTACCTTTTCATCCAGTCCTATTCTCAACCTCCACCCTTACCTGTTGCTCTCATTCCTTCCAACACTTGTACTATATCTTTCTTACCTTTTTCATTCAACTTCATTCTCAACTTCCACTCTTGCCTCACGCTGCACCTCCTACCTATCTACCTCCACCTCTATTCCCCTCCAATGTCTATCTCTTTATTCTATTTCATATCTATTCCCACCCCTTCCTCCATTTCTTCAAACTATTGCTTCACTTCTTAATGAAATACAACTCTGTATAATAGCCAAGGTAATTCCTTCTTTATCTTCAACACTAATAGCCTGGATACACTCTATTGTTTTCTATTTGGTCCTTTTTTTTCCCTCCTTGGGGTCGGTACAGTAAGTGTTTACGCCAACCTTGAAACATTCATATGACAGACCCTCTTCTCTTCTCTGATTGCTTAATATTATGTGATTGTCTTTTATATAAAATTAGGCCAGAGTACATCTACAAACATTGCAAAGCTTAATTACTTTTTTTGTTTAGTATTTCCCAAGAAGTGTTGTTCTTTCTCTTGCATCATGACGAAAACCTTCTAATGATTTTTAAGTAACTATACAAGCAACATCAATTATCAAGTTCTCCAAACACAAATAGTGAACTGTGGAACTGAATACAACAGATGCATTCCTATTCCTTAGTGTCTGAGGGTGAATAGTATACGACTCACTAACGTCAACTCTGGGAAGATTGGTAAGACAACACCATGACACACAGTCCATCCATTTACTGTACCGGAAGGTCTGAGGGGAGGGAATATTACCCAACACTGGCACAGGACCTCGGCAAGTGTTGTATTCTTCATGGTGGCGATTTACGGCGTATTGTCCTGGGAAATGCCACGTTTACGGACTCGAGGGTGAAGGAGGAAACGAGGGAAGGACAGATGGTCATTCTTTCCATCATCTCCCGTTTATTTTCCTCTAGAGACTGCCGACTTCCACAGTGACGCTCCTATGATTGTGCAAGTTGTTGTTTTGTGTTGATACAATTAAAATACTTTGACATCCGATTTACTATGAAACGTGACCACTGAGTTTCAAAGTTCTGGCTCCAGAATAAAGCTGTTCTTGGCCAGAATTATCGCCCTAACCTTAAAATTATTGTAACTCTGAAAGAAGCTTGGTGCAATCATTTTCATTTTGAAAAAGGAAAAATATAATCTTATATTATTTATGATTAATTAATGCTTCTTTGCATGCATTACTAAACATTTAATTACTTTTCGTACCAAGGAATTTTAATTTCTATTTAATACTGATGATTTTATCTTATCATTGATACATCACCGTAGATGATACTTTGATATAATTATAACCTTATCAGTATTACGAATGCTACAACTATTGTCATAAACTGTGTTATTGTTTGTATGACATTTATGGAAGTACTATAATAAAAGTAATATATGAGACATTACATGTAGAGGTCAAACCAGACATTATCTATAGAAGTGGGACAAGATAGTAACTCACCCTTATTCTCTATATACGTCCTTATCTCTTTGTCCACCTTCTCCATCTCCTCATTCTTTATCAGTACATCCCCTCTTTCTTTCTTCTTTACCCCCTTTCATCTGTCTTATCGCTTCTTACTGTGTATCTTTCCACAAGTCAACGTTCCTTATCAATTTTTCCCGTTGTTCTTTTGTAAATCTGGTCCATTTCTTGTTGTTCTTCTCAACCTTCACCTGTACTATTAATATTGCCCTCGTCTCTTTTCCAATCTCAACAGCCATGTCTTATCATTTCTTGTCTCCTTTCTTTCTACATTACCTTCACCTCGTCGCTAATCAGTTCGTCCCCCACTTTTCCCTCATAATATCATCTTCTTGTGTGTCGTCTTATCGGTACAGCCCTTGTTGTTGTTGTTGTTGTTTCTTCTTCTTCTGCCTACTTCATCATACGTATAATACTAGTTTTTTTCACCGTATACATACCAGCAGCATAACACACACACACAGACACACACACACACACACACACACACACACAGCCTTCACCTGCATCACCACCACTACCAGACATTCCAGTACATACATCGGGTGTGTCCAACTCATGACCTACATACATACACTCCATGATAAGGAAACATGCATAGAAGCAAAAAGCATACATCTGCATAGAAGCATACAACTCAGGTTCTGGGAAATAGAGTACACGTTGTATTAAAAAAATGTGCAACAATAATATTAAAACTCGGGCATTTGGGGTGGGACACAATTTTATTTATTAAGACAATTTTTATTATCAAGACAAGCTTCTTGTTCTTAGCCTACTGTTCAATTCACGTTTATAATAATTTTTTATACTTATTCTTCGTATATTTTTTCCACCAAAAATGCCCGAATTTTCCAACCCATCTGCCCGTCTTTGAACAGTTTACGGAATCCAGGGAGGGGGGCAGTTGCCCCCCTCCTGTCCCCCTGCCTCCTACGACTATAGTTGGGAGACAAAGTCATGCATCACACACACACAGTCTGACACTTTTTGTTGTGCTTTCTCGAGGTCAGACCATAAAGTAACTCTAAATTATTTTCCCTTCTTTCTCGGTCATTTACTGATAGTATTAACATGTATCTAATCCCATCAAGTCATACGTTAAGTGTTTTTATCTTCACCTTAAGAGACCCTCTGGTGTAGCCAGAAAATTGTAGGTAAATGGGCCCTTCAAATATTGCCACAAAACACCACCGATATGGAAGAAGCAGGTTTCATGGCATACAGAAGCCTCCAATTCTCATACACTATCATAGGATCCTTAAGTATGCCATCTCAGTATACAGAACTTTCATTACACGTGACAAGATACCTGAAAGCCATAAACATTAACGTGGGGTGGGTTTTTGGGAGTGGGTTTTGGGGGGTGAGGAAGTAGGGGGGACAGGCTTGGGGGTCGGGGTTAAGGGGTTGTGGGAATAGGGAACATGTGGCTTTCTACCCACCCCAAGCCTGTCCCCTTATTCCCGTACCCCCCCAAGCATATCCCCTTACTCTCCAGCACCCCCACCCTTCCTTGATTCCTTCAACGTATGCCAGGAAACTGGACCAGATTAACAAAAATAATGGTATCCTGTTGCTGGGAATAGTTTGGATGAATCATTATCTCCAAAAATGTCTCTATTATACTCTCCCCTTAATACCTTATTCTAAGATCTGAGAACCTATATTGTTTCATAGTTTGAAGGAACCAGTAACAGGATAGCAACACATAGAGTGGATAGTAACTATTGATCTCAACTGTACCTAACTAACCGACCACAAACAACACAGACCTTGGTGGGGGACGAAGGAAGTGATAAATAAAATAGAGTAGAGGAGAGGAGAGGGAGGGACATTCTGACGAGCTACAGTTGCATACAAATGAAACACACACACCTGAAAAAACGGGACTCCCATTAAACATAAAGGTTTATAAATAATTTAGACGTTGTATGTGTGTGCATGAGGGGCGCCGGGTCCTTTATATATTCAATGTTTGATGTGTGTCTCTTTCATGTATCCGCAACTGTACAGTACATCTGACAGAAGACGCTGAGGGAGAGACACCTGGCTGACTAAGACTTGAGGTGAAGAGAGGAACAATGAAGGTATAACAAGAGAAGGTGAAGGTCAGTAAGGCGTGGTGGGGGTGCTTTATGACACCTGTATAATACACACACACACACACACACACACACACACACCCACCCACCCACCAACAGAAACATTCATACACAACCAACAACACCTACTAACTCCACTACACACTATATTACTTCACTACACCCACTTCCATCAGTATCAACTACCAACTTCAACAACTACTACCACCACTACCAAGATCATCTATTATCATCACTATAACCATACCAATGTCTGTCTATATCATTTTCTGTCAGTTTATCCAGCTGTAGATCTATATTCACCTAGCTATCTATCGATAATATAAAATATATATGTATACCTGTATCAATTTGTATCTTTCTATAATATATCAAATGATCTCTATACATCCAAGTACAGTATATATCCATCTATTTCTTAATTTATTTATATAATATTATATATATATTACTCTTTCATCATTATCTAAGGCACCCACTCACTATCTCTCTACCTCTGCCTTTCTCTATCGTCCCCTCCTTCTTCTTGGTCAATTCCCTCGCCTCGCCTCGCCTCGCCTCTCTTGCCCACTCACAAATGCCAACTCATCCTGCTGTGGCTGAGGCTCATCAACTAACGGAACACTGAATACTTAAATTAAAAGGAAAGAAAAATTTATAAATGTATTTGAGCACGTGTATGTGTTTGAATACGGGGAAATTTACTGTGTGTGTGTGTATGTGTATGTGTGTGTGTGTGTGTGTGTGTGTGTGTGTGTGTGTGTGTTTGAATATAGGGGGAATAGCTATGTGTGTGTGTATGCGTGTTTGTGTGTGTGTTGAAATAAGGATACTGTCTGTGTGTGTGTGTGTGTGTGTATGTAGGCATACATTTGTGTAATTTCGAACGTGTGAAGTGTGCATGTGTGTACGTGGATATGGACAAAATAAATATTATGTGCATATGTGTGTGAGTGGAAAAATAAATGATGAGTGTACGGTACATAGAAAAAAAAAAAAAACATGAATATTCTAATGAGGATGACTAGGTGTTCTTTTCTCCCGTCTCCCTCTTAACAAACGCAATAAATATCAGTGAAGTATGGGATAGTGAAATAAAGAGCAGACAGGCTACAAGATAAACGCATGCTGTTCCTCACTCCCTCTCTCTCACTCTCTCTCTCTCTCTCTCTCTCTCTCTCTCTCTGTGTAAGATAAACGCGTGCTGTTCCTCTCTCTCTCTCTCTCTCTCTCTCTCTCTCTCTCTCTCTCTCTCTCTCTCTCTCTCTCTCTCTCTCTCTCTGTACGTGTGTGTGTGTGTAAGATGAAGTGACCAAGCTAGTTTCGTCCAATTAGGTCAACATGAACAAGAGTGCAGAGACAGACACGCCAAATATAAATTAATAAATATAACTCTCGATTGCTTTCCTGCTTCTCGTATAAAATCATTATTATCTTACACGTCTAACAACTTACCCACTTCACTTCAGTGTTGGCTGCTGACTTAAGGGGAAGGTATAGTTCTGACATTTTTGGAGATTATGATTCCTCCAAATTATTCCAGTCAACAGGATACCATTATTTTTCTTTATCTGGGTGTGTTTTCTGGCATACTTTGGAGGAATCAAGTCACTGTAATGTACCAAAAGTATACTCTCCCCTTAAGGTGGTAACTCATTTTTGGTACACATTGGAGTGCCTTGATTCCTCCAAAGTAGGCCAGGAAACAGAATCAGAAAAGCAAAAATAATGGGGTTGGTTCTGTTGCTTGGAATAGTTTGGAGGATTCAGGCAGTTGCTTCAGAATTCCCAACACAAAACTTCCCCCTTTAATGTATTTCGTCACTCTCTTCCTTAGATACTTCGTTTATTTCTTGCTTTCTTACTTATTTATTTAACTTATTGCTTGCTTACTTGTTTTGTGGGGTAAGAGAGTGGTACAGTGATGCAATAATGTACCGTAAATGAACTGCATGTAAAAGGTGTAGAATGATCTAATGTTTTGAGTTGAGTAAGAGTGAGGGTACACGAGGGATATTAATTGATGTTGTACCACTAATGAGGTTATATACAAGATTGGTACGGATGACTCAGGTGCATGTGTGTGTGTGTGTGTGTGGTAAGGATGGAACTTAGTGATGGTACGAGTCAAAGAGCAGGTACAGCATCAGGTACAGTCACGCTCAATAGTCCTGCAACACCTTCCAATGAACCGACCACGAATATAATAAGATACAACACTATAATTATTATCTGTTTGACTCTTATATTTGGTATCACACGTAAGTACAATAATAATAATGGTAGAAATGGGGTACAATTTAGCGAGATAATGTTGCCATTTTAATTTGTGACTGGACAAGTGTTTTATACAGCTTACTCACGTGTATTATTGTATTGATAATGACGATACAAGTAAGGTAAAAGGCAGGGTAGTTATTGCTTGGTACAGTTGCAATTACAGTGAGGGTACAAAGTATAGGTGAGGTGAGGTGAGGTAGAGAAGGTGTGTTACAGTATTATTTAAAATGATACAAATGCAGTACTGATAGAGTAATTATTGTATGTTACAGTAATATTAATTAATGATACAAATGGAGTAGAGTAATTATTGTGTGTTACAGTATTATTAATAATGATACAAATGCAGTACTGATAGGGTAATTATTGTATGTTACAGTAATAATGAGGGCACAGGTATAGGTGAGGTGAGGTAGAGGAAGGTGTGGTAAAGACAGATAGATGTAGGTAGGTATAGGTGGTGTGTGTGTGTGTGTGTGTGGGTGGAAGGTGTGGTAGAGACAGATAGATGTAGGTAGGTAAGTAGGTGGTGTGTGTGGGTGAGGTGAAGTAGAGGAAGGTGTGGTAGAGACAGATAGATGTAGGTAGGTATAGGTGGTGTGTGTGTGTGAGGTGAAGTAGAGGAAGGTGTGGTAGAGACAGACAGATAGATGTAGGTAGGTAGGTAAGTAGGTGTGTGTGTGGGTGAGGTGAAGTAGAGGAAGGTGTGGTAGAGAGAGACAGATAGATGTAGGTAGGTAGGTGGGTGGTGTGTGTGTGTGTGTGTGTGGGTGGAAGGAGGTAACCTGTTCACTGGTACAATAAGCAGGTGTACTTTCACTGATCACGAGAAGGTCTATTGTATTCCTCACCCTGGGGAAGAGGAAGAGGAGGAGGAGCAAGAGGAGGAGGAGGAGGAGGAGGAGAAGGAGAAGAAGGAAAAGGAAAAGGAGGAGTGGGGCAAGAGGAGATGGAACAAGAGGAGATACAGGAGGAGGAGGAGGAGATGGAACAAGGGAAGAAAGAAGAGGAGGAGGAGGAGGAGAAGAAGAGAGAGATGAATTACAATGAATTTAACCAAACAGCAGTATGGGGGTGTTTGGTTAAATTCCAATTCCTCTATTTTCCACACACACACACACACACACACATACACATACCTTATCCAGTTCCCCTTATCTCTAACACACACACAAACACACACAACATAGTCCAGTTCCTTCTATCTCTTGCATACACACTGGCACACACACACACACAAACCCACATATTCTGCTATATCTCACACAAACACACATAACGGGAGTACAAGACAATAGTTTACACAGTGGGTCGAGGGTGTGTGTGTGTGTGTGGGAGGAGGAGTAAAGTGGAGATAGTAAGCTGGGAGTACTGTATGGGTGTGTATGCCTCTCTACACGACTTAATCTGTTATGTATTTTGAACTGTAAACACTATCATCACCATCATCACTATCTTTACTATTTTCATCCCCATCACAACTATCATTATCTTCACTATCTTCACTATTTTCATCACAACTATCTTATTTCATCACTACTATCACTATCTTATTTCATCACTATCATTATCATCACTATCTTTATCATCATCAGAATAAACGAGAGAGAGAGAGAGAGAGAGAGAGAGAGAGAGAGAGAGAGAGAGAGAGAGAGAGAGAGAGAGAGAGAGAGAGAGAGAGAGAGGAAGTGGTAAATAAACAGCAATACAATAGGAGAGAGTCAAACGATAAGGGCCACAGGCAAGGTTGTGAGAAGGGAGAGAAGTCGAGAGGTTAAAGTAACAGGGATATGTATGTGTGTGTGTGTGTGTGTGTGTATGTGTGTGTGTTAGAGAGAGTGTGTGAGAATAAGGGTAGGGAGAGACAGACGTGAACACACACACACACACAAAGAGAGAGAGAGTGTGTGTGTGTGTGAGAGAGAGACACACACACACACACACACACACACACACACACACACACACACACACACAGCATACAGAGAGAGAGAGAGAGAGAGAGAGAGAGAGAGAGAGAGAGAGAGAGATGACGCACCAAGGTCTCCCTCCACACGCGGAAGATGCTACTCCTTCCTCTCCTCCATTCCTCCCTCTCTCTCTCTCTCTCTCTCTCTCTCTCCCTCATTCTCTCCTCCTCCTCATACTCCTGTTTCCCCTACCCCTCCTCTTCTTTCTTCCTCCTCTACCCATCTACCTTCCTCCACCTCCCCCGTTCATCCTTATCCTCTTCCTCCCCCTCATCCTCTTTCTCCTCTTCCATCTACCTTCCCCCCCCCCTCCCCCCGTTCCCAGTGGTCTCCTCACGCCCGACCCTCACGTTGCAACCCACATAATTAATAACAAAACATTGCCCAACTTCTCCTTTCCTTTTACAACTATTTACCTTGCTTGTAATTCCTAATGTCTGCTCCCTTGATAATTACTATATACTTACTTACAAATATATATATTTATAAGCTTCCTACCATGCATGAATAACAAACAACTGTAACTTTACAGATATAGTCATCTCACATATTGTACAGTAGTTCCAAATCTGGTAACCAAAGTCTATATATTTTTAAAGTAATAGGTAAATATTCATAGCTGATATTATCACACAAATCTAAATGTTATTGATGGAAACTCACAACCACGAGTAAGTAATCAGTCCTCAGCAGCAGCCAACTGACGCCTACTGTAATGCATATCCTCCTCGGGATAAGAAATTAATCCTGTTGAATTAAGGAAAGAGTCCCAGGCGAGCATCAACTTAAGGAGGTGTGAGAATAGGGGGGACAGACTTGGGAGGGGTTTAGGGGGATATGGGGGGTTTTAGGGGGGTCGGGGGGGTTTCGGGGGGTGCGGGAGTAGGGAGACTGTCCCGTACTCCTGCACCCCCTTAAAACCCTGACGAGTAGAGTATACTATAGGAGCTCTGAGTCACAACATTAAAGAAACCCTGTGATCGTATAATTATCATTGAGACCTGGTGGCTACTGATTCCTCCTAACTATACCACGAATCACGTTCCTTAAATGTAGGTGGTGTTTCGTGGCACTGATGAAGTGAGACGAGGGGTAATAAAAGGAAGAGAGATCAAACACGAGCTAAGACAAGGTGAGGCGAGAGGAAGGAAGGAAGGAAGAAAGGAAGGAAGGAAGGAAGGAAGGAAGGAAGGAAGGAAGGAAGGAAGGAAGGAAGGAAGGAAGGAAGGAAGGAAGGAAGGAAAGAAGGAAGGAAGGAAGGAAGGAAGGGAGGGAGGAAGGAAGGAAGGAAGGAAGGAAGGAAGGAAGGTGTTATAGTGAGAGGTTGTTTTCACTTGGTGTTCTGAGGTCAGTCATAGTTTACTCTTCCTACAATGTATCGTCTTCCTCGTCCTACATCAAACAATCCTCTGCTTCCTCTTCTGCTTTTTACTAACAATGCTTTCATCTCATTTTATAATCCTCCTCTCATTATTTTCTTTTTAAAAACAATGCCCTCTTCTCCTTTTATAATCTTCCTCTCATTATTGATATTAGTATATATTTTCTCTTAAAAAAGAATACTTTCTTCTCCTTTTATAATCCTCCTCTCATTATGGACATTACTATATATTTTATTTTTAAAAACAATGCTTTCTTTTCCTTTTATAATCCTCCTGTACTTATGTGTATTATTGTATACACTTTTTTTTTAGTAGTACTTTCTTCTCCTTTTATACTCCTTCTCTCCTTATCGACATTATTCTATATTTTCTTTTATTTATTCTCGTCTGTTTTCTGTTTCCTGTACCCTATGTTTCTTACAACCAATGGTACAGTACAATACAGTATAAAATGACCTTAATTAACACATTACTCTCCTATATATCCTCCCATCATTACATCCCATAATTCTTGCTTTGGGAGTCATAGTGTTTCATTCATCATGTTTGTTGCTGCCTTCCTATTCTTATTTCCTGTTACATCTTCCTTCCTTTGCTTTTCGCTTCCTTATATGCCTTCCTTCCTTCATGTGCTTCCCGCTTCCTTCCTCACACATCTTCCTTCCGCTATAAGCTTTCGTATCATACATAAGGAGTGTACCAGGAAAAATATACATGCACGCTATTCGAAAAGGGATATATACACCATCTTTTAATCAAGGGAAGAATGTAAGAGAAAGCATCAGTATTTTCACTCTTGGTTAAAATATATAAGGAGTGTACCGGGAAAAATATACATACACGCAATTCGAAAAGAGGGAAGAATGTAAGAGAAAGAAAGCATCAGTATTATCACTCATGGTTAATTAAAATACATTTCCTATTATTCCATCTACCCATCACTCCAATCCAAGCCACTTCCTTCACCCACCAACCAACCAACCAAGCATCATATTATTATACTCTACCTCAACTTATGTATCGCATCGCTACCCTCTTCCACACTCGTCTCTCCCTCATCATCACTCAGACCTCTGTGATGGATGCAGGCTATGGTTCTTCTTATTTCTCATTAACACAAACTCTCTCTTTGTCTTCGTCTCACTTTTGTTATTATTGTTGTTGTTGTTGTATCTTTTTAATTTCATTCTCTTCCTCTTTTGTTGTTGTGTTGTTGTTGTTGTTGTTGTTATATCTTTATATTTTCATTCTCTTCCTGTGTTCATTTATCTATGTCTGTGTATTTGACTATCTATATACCTATCTATTTATATGTCTACCCATCTACCTATTTACCTATATCTATCTATTTGTCTATTAAATTCTCTCTCTCTTTCTCTCGTATATATATCACCCCCATCACTGGTCCAATTCACTTTCCTTACATTTCTACCACCATCATCTTCCTGACACTTGTACGTTCCCCATCACTCATATTTATTCCTCCTCCTCCTCCTTTTCTCCACCACTTCCTCCATCCGTCAACAGTATTATCTTCCTTTCTCTCCCTATCAACTTTCCTTCCCCAACACCAACACCAACACCACCAACACCACCACCACCACCATAATCATCTCCCACCCTTCTCACCCCCATCACTCAAAGAATATTTCCACCACCACTCCCAGTCTCCATATTTCGTCTTCCATCCATCCATCCATCCATCCCTGCAACGATATCTTTCTCCCACTCCCAATACTCACTCTCTCTCTCTTCTCCTTCCCACCACTACCATCTGTGTTGTTTCCTTCGCCATCGTCGTGACTGGATCTCTTGAGTGGACGCAATACAGTGAATGATTTATCTTCTCCCCAACATGCAGCCTCACTCTCGATGTTTGTGTCTTTGGGTAACACGATCTGTTTGGCCCTACATCATCCAGTTCAACAGACCTCCTCCCACAACCA
>JAWZYT010005571.1:5000-66605 GCA_034508575.1 Petrolisthes manimaculis
AAAGGAGGAAATGGATGAAATAGGAAGGGGACGTGTTTGAAAGGAAAGTTTAGGGAGGGAATGAAGGTGAATGGAAGGGGAGGTAAGTTAAGGAAGGATATGGAGGTGAAAGTAAAGGAAGGGAACGGAAGGTGAAGGGAAGGAAAGTTAAGTTTAGGGAGGGAATGAAGGTGAATGGAAGGGGAGGTGAAAGGGAGGAAAGTTAAGGGAGGGAATGTAGGTGTTGAGAAAGAAGGGGGAGGAATGGATGAGACGAGGAAGGGGAACGGAACGTGAAGGAAAGAGAAGTTAAAGAAGGGAAGGAAGGGGAAGGGAAGGAAGGGGCAGGAAAGGGAAGAGAAGTTAAGGGAGGGAATGAATGAATAGAAAGAGGAAGGGGAGGGAAAGATAAGGAAAGGGAGGGAAAGATAAGGAAAGGAAGGAAGGAAGGTTTGACGAGGAGGTTAGGAGGTCACAGGAAATGGTGGAAGGTCAGTGAAGGGATAGAGAGGGAAAGGAAGTGAAGAGGAAGAGAGAGTTGGGAATAGAAAGGGAAATGAAAGACAAGGGAAAGGAGAGAAGAGAAGGGAAGAGAAAGATAGAGTAGGGAAGAGAAAGATAGAGTAGGCAATAGTAAGGGAAAGGAGAGAAGAAAAGGGAAAGGAGAAAAGGGACAGGAGAGAAGAGAAAGGAGAGAAGGAAAGAAAAGGGAAAGAGAGTAGGCAATAGAAACACTTGAAAGAATAAAAGGAAAAAAGAAAAAAATACCACAAGATGATGTACCACAGGAAAAAAAATAGATTCTTCATTAAAACAAAAGAGTTACATAAATAAAAATTGGTTATGAACTAAAGTGGAAAGTGAAAAATGAATCAGTAAAAACAATAATAATAATAATAATAATAATAGCTATAACAAAATAATAACAATAACAATAATAATAATAACTAGGAAAAGAAACAAAATCATATCTAAGAAACAATAATTCTTAACAAAAGTCCAAATTAGGAAACTGTAGTGTGTTGCTGCTGTCGTCACCACTACCACTACCACAACCACTAATGAACTAACTAACTACACTAGATTATCAATTCATTCTCGCGGGAACCCGGAAGCAAACCGTATTACATTACACGTCAAAAACATAATTGGTTGTGATTGGAGAACGTGAGTGAGGGTGGGGCAGTAGTAGTGATGATGAGGGTGAGGTAGTGATGATGATGATGATGATGATGATGAAGGGAAGGGGTGGGAGTCAACTTTTATTATATCTGTGTCATCGTCATCATTATTATTTTCATTATTGCTTTATGGAATCAGGTAACTTTCCTTTTCTTGCAATAATTAGTTGAGGCTATTTTCATTTTTTCATTTTTTTTCATTTTTTTGGTCAGATTTGCTGGTTGGTGTTTTCACGTGGTCGCAGGAGGAATCAGAGGCCACCAAATTTTCCTACACTCTACTATGATTCCTCCCCAATCAATGTTACCAACTCAAATGACAAAAACACATCTATGTATGCATGTAAGTTGTCGTGAATTTACTATAGCTCGAGTGTACAGTCTGTCAATGATGCACGTACCCAACTCTTGTTCAGGTACTCGCAGTTTTAGCTGGTAAAATTTGGAGTAGATAGCAGGGGCATATATCTTACAGCAGATATTAGATGGACCAATCACAATCACTGTAAAATAACCCTGCTTACTACTCCAGATTTTACCAGCTAAAACTTGCATCATTGACTCTCCCTCGAAGCTTGGAAGTCTCAATGAACAATACCGGTACCACTCATCAACTCAACACGTATGACTGTGATTGTGACGGTATGGAAGACGTGAGGGAGGTGTGAGGGACGTGATGGGTGAGGGAGGTGTGAGGGACGTGATGGGTGAGGGAGGTGTGTGTGTGTGTGTGAGGGACGTGACGAGGGAGAGAGAGAGAGAGAGAGAAGTAGGAAGTTGTAAGTCAATGAAATAACTCACTTTCCTTCCATCAGTTCAAGAGGACAGGTAGTGTGTGTGTGTGTGTAGGAGAGGTGGGATGGGGTGGGGTGGGGTCTGATTGGGGGCTTGGGTGGGATAGGGATAGCAATAGTAATAGTAGTAGTAATAGAAATAGAAGTAGAAATAGTAGTAGTAGTAGGTGGCTTTCACTCGCCATAAACTATAAGTCTCACCATAACATCATCAACCATTGTACTCGACAACAATGCTGCTTGGAGCTACACCTTACCCACGTCTCTAAGGGGGAGTTATGGTGTGTGCTTTTTTTTTGTGTGTGTGTTAACTTTCTAAAGCATACAGGAATTTTAACTACACCACCCAGATGTAAATAACCAGCCAAAACCAACATATATCACAGAAAATAAGCCAAAACACAGACTAACCTTCAACACACTTAATTAAGGGACCCTGTGTGATATAGTCAGAAAATTGGAGGTTAATGAATGAGTCCTTCAAATATTGCCACGAAACACACACACCTGTGGAGAAGGAGCGTGTTTCGTGGCATAGTCAGGAGGATTCAGAAGACTCCAACTCCCATACACGAAGTTTTGTTTTGGTAATTCTGGAGCTACTGAATCCTCCACACTATTCCAAGCAACATAACACCATTATTTTTGCCCTGCTGGTCCTGTTTCCTAGCATACTTTGGAGGAATCAAGGCACTCCAATGTACCAAAAAAAAATTACCACTTTAAATTAAAATTAAATGATGAGGGAATGAGTAGTGAGGTAGGGAGGTGTAATCTACATGATCTCTTTAGCATATAAAGAGCTAATAATACCTGAGCCGCATTATTACCAAGTGTATACTGACTCGACCCCTTCAAGGCTCTCAGGGATGCGTGCAAAAAAAAAAAAAAAAAAAAAAAAAAAAAAAAAAAAGCTCATTTTGGGTTTGGGTTTCCATACCACACATAATTTATATATATACAGTATCTTGAATTTGGCAAGGGGAAAATTTAAAGCGAATGTCTATATACACACACAATATCTGCAGGCTCTCATTACCCTTTTATTTTCCTTTTTTTTTTCACACAAACTCTGTCTCGACCCAAACACAATCATTACCCAACTCTGGTCAGCTGGAAAAGACAATAATATCATGGATCGCCTGGACATTATACAAACATCGTGATGCGACACATTTTCGGTTTGAGATCATTTTCCAGATAAGTTTCCAGAGAACAGAGTTGTTTGTCTCTGTTTCCTTTGTCATCCGTCGTCAGTTTTGGAAGGAAGGAAAGATACGAAGAAATAGTGAGAAGAAATAGTGAGAAGCAAAGTGAGGGAAGAGGTACCGTAGTGCATGTGCTTTTAATACCTGCAGATTCCTTACAAAAATGAGAGAACTGATTGCTTTCGAGATTATCCCTTTGAAACACACTATTACGAACTGGAGTCATTCGTCCCTATCTATGTACCTAATAATTTCGTTGACCTTTTCTCTCATACAACAACTACATATTTTCATAAACGTGCTCAATTTTTTTTTTTTTTTTTTTTTTTTTTTTTTTTTTTTTTTTTTTGTAACAGATGAAGCCTTTGACTTTTCTTGGAGGCTTCTTATGACTATCATTATAATCTTGGACCGCGAGTAGTTTCCACCAAGCAAGTACTGTACAATTATTTATCTGCTCAAAATTTTGCCAGAAAGAGTCGACCGTGTCACCGAGAAATCTTAATTAAGGAACCCTATGATGTAGTCAGAAAATTGGAGGTAAATAAGCCCATCAAATATTGCCACGAAACACACACACCTATATGGAAGGAGCGTGTTTCGTGGCACGGTCAGGAGGAATCAGAAACCTCCAATTTTCATACACGATCTCAGGGTCCTTAATTAGAATAGTTATCAAAATCTTCAGAGCAACAACACAAGGATACCTACAGTAGAAACTTCGTCACGAGTCAAATCGAGAAACATTAATACCCAGGATCAGTATTCATTAAGGGGGAGTGGGGATAAGGGACAGGCTTGGAGGGGTTTGGGGGGTGTAGGAGTAGGGGGACATTTTTTTTTGGGGGGGGTTGAGGGGTTAGAGGGGGTGTGGGAATAGGGGGACGGGCTTTCTACCCATCCCAAGCCTGTTCCCCTACTCCTGCACCCCCCAAACCCCCCCAAGCCTGTCCCCTATTCCCACTCCCCCTTAATATTGGAGTATGTATCCTTTATGTAAACAAAATTATTTCAAAATGGGAATCAACTGGACTTGGAAGACATAGTTATTTTTCCTTCAATAGTCAACCTTGTCTGTGGATGTTGTCGAGTAGCTTAAGGACCCCGTGATCGTGTATGAAAATTGGAGGCTTCTGTTTCCTTCTGACTATGCTACGAAACAAGCTCCTTCTATATAGGTAGTGTTTCGTGGCAATAATTGAAGGACTCATTTACCTCCAATTTTCTGACTACAATACAGGGTCCCTTAAGTCAACTTTGTGTAACCAGATAAGCATCAGTTGAAGGGGGACGTTTTGTTTTGATAATTCTTGAGCAACTGAATCCTCCAAACTATTCCAAGCAACAGAAAAAACACCATTATTTTTAACTCTTCTGGTTCTGTTTCCTGGCATACTATGGAGGAATCAAGGCACTCCAATGTAACCAAAGTGAATTACCCACTTAACTAAATAGGCCTAATCTCACAAACCACCAAAGGGAGATAGATAGATTCACGACCATGATTCAGAAATAGCTTTGAGATTTTTTCAGGAATTTGGGCTCGGATCTACTACCACGTCCCTTTGAGATTTTTTCAGGAATTTGGGCTCGGATCTCCTACCACGTCCCTTTGAGATTTTTTCAGGAATTTGGGCTCGGATCTACTACCACGTACCTTTTCCTTCCTTCCTTGCTGGTGTCCGTAATGGCAAGAGTGGCGGGTTGTGGTGTCGTAAACTGCACCGGGGATCATCTCGCTCTGTTGTGCGTGGCGCCTCCCTGCCCGACTGACACCGACTCCTTCCCTATTGTGACGTCTGCTTATTTTTTTTTTTTTTCCATCTCGCCACAAGAAATAGTTGAACGTCACACACAATGTTCCTCGTGTTGATGTCTGATGGGCGGATGTCTGACCAAGGGATAATATTGCACGTTCTCCTTTTACCTTCAATGAGCAGGTGACTGGCCAGATGTGTGTGTGTGTGTGTGTGTGTGTGTGTGTGTGTGTGTGTGTGTGTGTGTGTGTGTGTGTGAGTGTGTGAGTGTGTGTGTGTGTATAGATGTATGTGTGTGTGTATGAAGATTATTCCATCACTTAGCATTGACTTCTGGCGAACCAACAAAATACAGAACAGCCTACACCAAACTCAGTACATTGTGAATGAAGTGTGTCTGTGTGTTAGCGATGACTTGGACCTAAAAAAAAAAAAAAAAAAAAAAAAAAAAAAAGACAATCGCATCCGGGTAGACAAACATACAGACATTCACGGAGGAGGAGGAGGAGGAGGATGGGTGATTTGTGGCTCCCTGCACCCACCCACCCACCGCCTCTCACGTTGTACAGTCACCATCAAAAGTCATGTCTTTCTGTCTCTTCTGGTGGTGAATGAAAGTGAGTGAATGAAAGTGAGTGAATGAAAGTGAGTGAATGAAAGTGAGTGAATCTTATGAATCAATATTACAAAGACCAACATTGGCTATAGAGTTTCACATAATTTATCGAGGCTGTTTCATTGTAAGGTGTTGACAGCATAATTATTGAACGTGGGTTGATCTGGGTTGGGTTGGGTTGGGTTGTTTTGTTTTGGGTTGGGTTGAGCTGAGCTGGGTTGGGTTGGGTTGGTTTGAGCTGGGTTGGGGTAGGATGGGTTGAGCTAGATTAGGTTAGGTTAGGTTGGGTTGGGTTGGGTTGGTTTGGGTTGGGTTGAGTTGGTTTGGGTTGAGTTGGTTTGGGTTGAGCTGGGTTGAGTTGGGTTGGTTTGAGCTGGGTTGGGTTGAACTGGGTTGGGTTGTAATGGATCAGGTTTGGGGTGTGATTGAGTTGGTCAGGTTGCATGACGGGCAGAAGCAGCGTTATTGCAAAGATGCGTGAGAATGGGTGAGATGGAATGTCTGCACACACACACACACACACACACACACACACACACACACACACATTCTCTCTCTCACTCTCTATCACATACACACAATCATTCACCTTCTCTCTCTCTCTCTCTCTCTCACATACACACAATCATTCACCTTCTCTCTCTCTCTCTCTCTCTCTCTCTCTCTCTCTCTCTCTCTCTCTCTCTCTCCCTCCCAAGATATGATGACAGATAGTATAAGGGGAGAGGCAAGGCGTGTGTGTAAGCAAAGGGCGTGGGTTAAGGGCGTGGTCAAGGACTGTTTAGGGCGTGAGTAATCCCTGGCCAATGTGGGTGTGGGTTGGGGGGGGGGGGGGCTGGTGGGTATGTGTGGGGGGGGGGGACTATTTCAAGCTTGGGGAAACGGGTACTTGGTTGAGTGTGTGTGTGTGTGTGTGTGTGTGTGTGGAGATGACGAGTTTAGGTGGAAGGAAAGTGAAAGTGGTGTGTGTGTGTGTGTGTGTGTGTGTGTGTGTGTGTGTGTGTGTGTGTGTGTGTGTGTGTGTGCGTGTGTGTGTGTGTGTGTGTGTGTGTGTGAGAGAGAGAGAGAGAGAGAGAAAGAGAGAGAATGTGTGTGTGTGTGTGTGTGTGATAAACCATAAGCACCTTAAATTAATAAAAGTTGTATGTGGAACATGAGTGATGTGTGTATGTGTATCTTAGTAAAAAAAAAAAAAAAAAAAAAAAAAAAAAAAAAAAAAAAAAAAAAAAAATTAACAAGCGAAACCACAAACCGTAGAAAAGTAAAAACGACAAATAGTAGAGTCAAATTTTAAGAAATTACACAAGTGCAATGGGAAGAAAAGCGACGCACGTGAAGAAATATACGAAGTGAATGTGATAAGAGTGGAGCGAAGGAAGGAAGGAAGGAACAAGGAAATAAAGGGTGTCTTGAGTGGAAGTGATTTGTTGCTGGGAATGAGGGAGGTGATGTCTGCTGGTGGGACTGGGACTCACTACGCTATATAAGGATTACAAAGGGTCTGGATGAGAGAAAGAGAGAGAGAGAGAGCGAGAAAGAGAGCGAGAAAGAGAGCGAGAAAGAGATACGAGATGAAAGAGAGGATGACATAAATATCAAGATGGTTGTCTATCGCTGTTGATGTTGTCAGGCATGTGATTCCAACACACCATAAAAAAAAATAATAATATTAATAAAATACAAAACAGGTCCCTTTCTCGAATGTATACTGTGCTAGTCATTGTTTCCTAGCATTGTTTGGAAGTATCAGCAGGCCTTCAATTCACCCACAAGAGATTATATATATCCCCATAAAGGTCACAGTAGGGGTCCCCATGGAAAGTGATGAGGGGGTCGAGTCACCTGGTGGAATGGAAGGGAGGGATGGAGGTCTGGCTCGTGTGGGTCGGGTTACTGTGGTGGTGTTATGTTGTGGTTGTCCCAGAGAGGATCAGCTGTGTCGAGGGTGGGTGAAGTGTGGGTGGAAGGATGCCAAGGAAGGGGACTTTTCGTGGTATATAATGTGTGGGGGATCAGTACGTGTTGTGGGTGAAGTGTGGGTGGAAGGGTGCGAAGGAAGGGGACTTTTCGTGGGACTGTTTGGGTGAGCAGTCTGTGTTGTGGTTGTAGTGGGGGTTGGGGGATGCAACGGCTCGTGGGACAGTGTGGGTGGATGGGTGGTTGGTGTGGGTGGAATAGCTACTAACGGAGAGGGAGGCTGTTTATCTGGACATGAGATTTCGGTGTTGGGGAGTGGCCATAAAATAAAACACACAAGAACGAAGGGGGGAGAAAGAAGGGTTGGGTTTCATTGAGTTATTCACCCGTCGCTCTTGGATGCCTTGGACCCCCATGGCTTTAACCAGCATAAAAAAAATAATAATAAGATAGATATATATACAAAAAGAAATAGAAAGAAAGAGAGGATAGTGGGGGGAGGTAGGGTAGTTGTATCCGTCTGTGTAGTCACGTAACACACGGCCACTGCCACTCTACTCCTCAAACACAAACCCTTCCACTTCTTCCTTCCTCATACCCTCACCTCCAGTACCGTAATGCAGTCACACACACACACACACACACACACACACACACACACACACACACACACACACACACACACACACACACCATTCCCCTCTTCATGCACCTATCTACCAACATCTTTCCTCTTCCCTCTTCCTCATCTACCATCATGATACACTCCCTCTCCTTTCCCTCTTCCTCATCTCTTTATCCTCGTTAACACACCTCGCCTCTCCTTGCATCTTTATCCCTTATCGTTCTTCACATCCTTCTCTTCTCATCCCATCTCATTCTCTCTCTACACCTCTTTACTTCTTACTTCATTTCTGACCCAAAATCTCTACATTAGTTTCGTATCGCATTCACAATTAGTTTTCTCTTCCTTCCTCGTTATATTTCTCGTCAGATTTCTTTCTTTCACTATCCAATTATTGTCCCTTCCCTTCCCGGTCTCGCTTTCATGATCACAAACCCTACTTTCTCTATCCACTCAGTTCTGAAACGTTATACTCTCTGCGGGATGTATGTGTGTACTATTGGCTATAACAATTCGTTCACACACTGTTGTTTTCGATGATTTACAACAATGCAAGAAAATGTAACTGCAATACAACAACATTAGTATTAGGTTTTGTTGTTTTGCTAATCACCCGAGTCACTAGGTAGACCATTCATTGCAGTATTTCCACAATAATGACCTCTCCTTTCATATAGCCTGGGTAAGAACTCATGCGACCAACCTGTACTGTACGTATGGTGTGATTAGGTTCAATGTGATTTCTATACACATGACAAAAAAAAAAAAAAAAAGAGCTTCCTTGGTCCTCCACACGAGGCTACTGTTGTGTGACGTTTGGTGCAGTCTCACAATTGGTGTATATTTATTTCAACCTCTAACAACAAGTGTATTTGAACCCCATACAGCCCATCATGATCTGAGCCCAGCATGTAAACAGGTCGACCACCTCCCTCCACCACTGGCAGTCAGGATATATGGTTACACTCAGCACTGCCAATCACGGGACCCAATTATGTGGTTTGACTTTCACTGAGGATGATGTATCGTTGAGGGAAGGAGAGTGGATAAGGAGGTAGGTAGAAGGGAGGGTTGGGGTGGTAAGGGAGGTATAGGCATAGGGAATGGTTCGTAGGGGAGGAGTTGTGAGGGAGGTTGACAGGGGGATAGATAAGCTATATTTACCGACAGGGAAGACAGGGGAAGTTGGGGGACAGGGATGAGAAGGAAATAGACTGAACCAATGAGAGAAACACAAAAACAGGAAGGAGACAGATAAGAGCACGGGGGAAGAGAGAGAGAGAGAGAGGCAATGGGGAAGTGTAAAGTGACAGGAAGGAGATGGAGAATGACAGAGAAGAGAGAGATGCAGGGAACAAGAAGAGGCTGAGGCAGGCAGGAGAAAAATAAATCCAGCCAAGTGTAACAAGACAAGCAAAGAAAGAAAGAGGCAGAAGAGGGCGGAAGGGGAAGCAGGAAGGAACAGAGAGTCGAAGGCAAGCCACGTCAGGCAGGAAGACGAACGAACCAACCAACCAACCAACCAACCCCAATACAACACACAATACTGGATAATATACAAACAGAACCAGTAGTGATCAGTAGGATACCAGTAATTGTCAAGGAAACGAAGTACATACATTCACTCTACACTCACTCTCTTGTAAGATGATATATATATTCTTCACTTGCGACATAGATTAGTTCCTATAAATGTGCTTTAATAAACCCTTGAAACCAACAATTTATACACGAATTTTTGTAGCCATTAAATAGTACATAACAAACATTGGAGAAAGGTTGGGAAAATAACCACACTATAATTATAAACAACAAGATATCATAACAATATATAAGTGTGTGCGTGTTTTTTTTTTTTTTTTTTTTTTTATAAGTCTAGCATCGTGTTGTGTTGAGTGGCAGAACATATGATTCTTGTCCTGGGTCTCGGTATCTCTTGGCTTAATCAAGAAACCTAGAAGGGGAAAATCAAATTCGATATGAGAGAAATTGCAACGTGGATCATCAGCTTGCAATCTTTCTCTCTCTCTGTTTCTCTGTCCCTCGTGCGTCTATAAGTCTCTCTCTCTCTCTGTCTGTCTCTGTCTGTCTCTCTGTCTGTTTGTCTGTCTGTTTATCTATCTATCTATCTATCTGTCACAAACACACACACACACACACACAAACACACACACAACAGCTTCCCGTTCTCAGGCAAAATATGTTGATACAGTTTTATTATCAGTCTGAAGAAGGAAGAGTTTGATAATGAGGCACTATAATGATGATGAATGGGAACCCTGTTGAGTCTCTGTACACACACACACACACACACACACACACACACACACACACACACACACACACACACACACACACACACACACACACACACACACACACACACACACACACAGACAAACAGAAAGACAGACAGACACAGACAGACACGCATGACCTGCTCAGACAGACAGACAGACACACATGACCTCCTGCTCAGACAGACAGACAGACAGTGACCTCCCCACCGAAGGAAGTGTGTGTTGTGACTGAATAACACATGAGACAAACATTACGGATTAGATGATGCATGACATTCCATGATAACACGTAGAGGGGGGGAGGGGGGGATAAGTTAGTGTGTGTGTGTGTGTGTGTGTGTGTGTGTGTGTGTGTGTGTGTGTGTGTGTGTGTGTGTGTGTGTGTGTGTGTGTGTGTGTGTGTGTGTGTGTGTGTGTGTGTGTGTGTGTGTATGGTTGTTTGTTTGTTTGTTTGTTTGTCTGTGTATATGTGTCTTTGTGTGTGTGTATGTCTGTGCCTGTGTGTATGTGTGTGTGTATGTGTGTGTGTGTGTGGTGGGAGGTTTAGAGGTGAGAGTGCATTAGTCTGGGAAGCAAATAGAATACCGTAACCTTTTTACTTCATCCTGTATGAGATGATGAAATTAAGATAAAATGTGAAATTATTTCCTAAAAGTGGAATACCTTGGTAGAGACAGAGAGAGAGAGAGAGAGAGAGAGAGAGAGAGAGAGAGAGAGAGAGAGAGAGAGAGAGAGAGAGAGAGAGAGAGAGAGAGAGAGAGAGAGAGAGAGAGAGAATAAACTATGTGTGTGTGAGAGAGAGAGAGAAGAAACTATGTGTGTGTGAGAGAGAGAGAAGAAACTATGTGTGTGTGTGAGAGAGAGAGACAGATAGATAGATAGATAGATAGATAGAGAGGAAACTATGTGTGAGTGAGAGAGAGAGACAAATAGAGATAGATAGATAGATAGATAGATAGATGGAGAGAGAGAGAGAAAGAGAGAGAGAGTGTGCATGTGTGTGTGTGTACCAAGGTACTGAAGACAAGCGTGCCAGGATACCACACCCACTTCAAACACTTCACTCTCCACTTCACTCCATTTTATTTCTATTATTATATACTCGGTTATTTTCCTTAAGGGACCCTGTGTGTGTTGTGGTCAGAAAATTGGAGGTAACCGAGTCCTTTACATACTGCCACGAAACACACACACCTATATGGAAGGAGTTTGTTTCGTGGCATGGTCTGGAGGAATCAGAAGCCTCCAATTTTCGTACGTGATCATAGGGTCTTTAACGGGGTGTAGTAGTGTAGGCAAATTTGAAGAAAATAATTCCTCCAAACTATACCAAGCAACAGGCAGTCTTTATTTTGTCCATGTGGTCCTGTTTCCCGGCATACTTTGGAGGAATCAAGGCACTCCAATGTACCAAAAGTATATGCTCTCCCCTTAAACACGTCCAGGGATCGAGAGAGAAGGAAGGGAGAGAGTAAAAGTTAAAAGGTAAATAAATTTCTGGATATTATACCGAGGGCTTTAATTCGTCTGCTGGTAAGTCGTGGCTGCTTCTCGTGTCGTGGGAAGATACTCCAAATAATCATGCAACAAAACATCCATAATTTATCCCACATTTGCTTCCAAGATTAAAAATACATCTCGCATTACATGATATAATTAATGGTATATATTATCATTCCACTATACGGGTTTGTTGTTTCCCTGGATATGAGAAGTTGACAGTGAAGACAAAAAAACATTATTCTGCTGCTGTATCACACCAACAACCACCCACCCATACATACACACACACACACACACAACAGCGAAGTCATATAGCGCTAGAAGGAGGTGATAGAGAGGTGAGACAGCAAGTAGGAAGGAAATAGAAAAGAGGGACAGTTAATTGCATGAATAACTGAAAGGGATTGACTGGGGCCGAAGAGGTGCCAAAACCCTTAAAATATTGCCTACATAACTACAGGCAATGGGGCATGAAAGGGAAGAGTAGGGAAGGAAGGTGAAGGTCATTTTCCATTGCACCAGAATGCATGCCAAACACCAACACCACCATCAACACCACCACCACCACCATCAACACCATCACCACCATCACCACCAACACCACCATCAACACCTTCACCATCAACACCAACACCTCCACCACCAACAACTCCTGTTTCCCACACCACTGGACAGGATACAGACTGAGAACACATAATATTATATTCTGTTGGTGTGTTAATCTGGTATTCTCGCCTCACTTCCTCTTTCAATTCCACCTTTACTTAAATTATTTCTCTTTCTTCTCTCTCTCTCTCTCTCTCTCTCTTTCTCTCTTTCTCTCTCTCTCTCTCTCTCTCTCTCTCTCTCTCTCTCTCTCTCTCGTCACCCTTTTTCTCATTCATTCACACACACACACACTCTCTCTCTCTCTCGTCACCGTTTTCCTCATCCTCTCTCTCTCTCTCTCTCTCTTTTCATATTTAACAACAATGCCCCATACTTTCACCCGTCAGTCTGCCCTTCACCCACGACACCCTTCCTTCCTTCCCACACACCTATACACACACACTCACACCTTTCCCTATAGCCCCCACCTATCCATCTATCCTCTCACTAACCAGCAAACACCTTCTTATCATTCCTCTCTAACCACTACATCATCCGGGTTTCCCTTATTCGTGGAGTGAAACATTTTTTATATATCATGTACTGAACACCAGAGATCGTAAATTCGCGACCACGTACTTCGATGTTTATGCCATTTGAGTTGGTAACATTTATTTGGGGAGGAATCAGAGTAGGTGGAACATAATAGAGGGACATAATACAATTTTTCATGCACCTACAATGACACCTTCCCCACACAGTGTTACCAGCTCAGATGACAAACATATGGGCACGTGGTCGCAAATTTACGAGCTCGAGTGTACATAGGGTTAACTCCACCAATACATTTACACAGCCCTAACACTGAGTCCTCTTTTGTATCACTGTTAAGGACCCCCTTCCCCTTTTGATCGTGTATAAGAATTAGTGGCATCTGATTCCTCCTGACTATGCCACAAAACAAGCTCCTTCTATTAGTATACAGTATAGGAGTGCGTGTTTCGTGGCAATGTTTGAAGGAATCACTAACCTCCAATGTTCTGACTACATCACAGGGGTCCTTTAAGAGGTAGAGGATGGACACACAACATTTGTCAGTGTCTGCCACATCTTCCCAACCAACCAGTCCCTCGTGTACCTTTTTCGGCTTTCCCTTTCTCCTCTCCAATCTTATCTTTCGGTCATCCTTCCCGTGAATTTGTATACCCTCTCGTTCTTCTTTATTCCTCCCATTAACCTTTTCTTTTATCTTTCTTTGGTCCCCTTTCTTTTCCTCCTCCAAATCGTAATTCCTCTTTCCCCTCCAAAAATTATCATTCTCGATCCGTTTATTATTGTTTACCTTACGTTCTCTATGCTCTTCCTTTCATTCCAAGCACATGTACAGTCACAATCAAATATCCATCGACACTTTCCTTCCATCGTAGTAAATATCTTGGTAATAAAGAACAACATGTGTATGATTTCACAGCAACTCATAATAATAATAATAATTGAGGGAGTTGAGTTGATGTAAGGTGTTGTTGTATGATTATATTTTGATATGATACTGATTTATTTGCACGATGGAAGGAAAGTGTGGGTGGATATTTGATTGTGGCTGTACACAATCATACTTGGCCTTTCCTTTCTCCTCCATTAATACCTTTATCCTTCCTATTTATCAGTATGTTCTGCTTCTCCTCAATATTTTCGTCCCTCCTCTCTTCCTTCACCTTCGTCTTGGCCTCTACCATCTCCTCCTCCTCCTCCTCCTCCTCCTTCTCCTTCTCCTTCTCCTTCTCCTTCTCCTTCTCCTTCTCCTCCTCCTCCTCCTCCTCCTCCTCCTCCTCCTCCTCCTCCTCCTCCTTCTCCTTCTCCTCCTCCTCTCTCTTAGTTACTTATTCCCTCTTTTCCACTTCCCATCCATCACTTATACTTCTGACAACCCACACACCAACCCTCGTCAGACCTCATAACTTTTCCTTCCCTTATTAATGTCACCTTTTCCCCCTGGAACCTTCATCACATTCCCATCCATCCAGCCAGGCCTAGGTTGGTGAACTATAGCCGTGTGTGTGTGTGTGTGTGTGTGTGTGTGTGTGTGTGTGTGTGTGTGTGTGTGTGTGTGTGTGTGTGTGTGTGTAAGACCTGCTGGACCGCTATGGCCTAGTCCCCCAGTGTTAGTGTTTGTGTTTGTGTGTGTGTGTGTGTTTGTGTGTGTTTGTGTGTGTGTGTGTGTGTGTATAATAAAACCTGCTGGACCACTCAACAACGCCTCACACACATTCCTGCCAGAGTAAGAGAGACGAGAAAACCCAGAGTGAAAGTACAATACCGTACAGCAAACTTCCGGAGAACGGGACACCAACTTCCTCCATCCAGCGACACCTCAACATTAACACAAACCTACACCAACGTCCTCCACCAACACTTCAACATTAACACAAACCTACACCAACTTCCTCCACCAACACCTCAACTCCAACACCCACACAAGGAGCAAATAAATAAAGGAAGGAAACTAATGCCGTACATGATCCAAGATAAAATAATAATCGTGCCACGAAACACACACACCTATATGGAAGGAGCTTGTTTCGTGGCGTAGTCCCCCGTCGGGGGGTATTGCCTATATTAATTAATGTGGGCAATACTTACAGGGTTTTGGCGCCCCTTCGGCCCCAGCCATTAGCTTTCAGTTCTTCAACTGTCCCTCTTTTCTTTTCATTTCCTTACTGCTTGCTGTCACACCTCTCTATCACCTTTTTCTGGCGCTATAGGACCTCGATGTTGCGGCGCCTAATATCCATCAATCAAATCGTGGCGTAGTCAGGAGGAATCAGAAGCCTCCAATTTTCATACACGATCACAGGGTCTTTAATTAAGGGGGTGCGGGAGTAGGGGACAGTCTTGGTGGGGGACTGGGGGGGGGCAGGAATATGGGGACAAGCTTGGGGTTGGTAGAAAGTCTGTCCCCTATTCCTGCACTCCCCTAAGCCCCAACCCCAACCCCCTCAAGCCTATCCCCCCTACTCCCGCACCCCCCAAGACCCCAACGACCCCCCTAACTCCTCCCACCCAAGCCTGTCCTTCTATTCCCACACCTCCTTATTTAAGTCAGTCAGGCTCACAGAAATCAATGAGGCATAACAACGTAATTAGACGTGAGGATATAAAACACTTCCTGCTCTGAATAGCTTCTTCTTAACCCTGAGGTCTGAACTGTGTGGAGAGTCAAATGTGTTCAATTGCGTCAGTGTGAGATATCAAGATCTATTGTGTGGGCCAATCAGAGAATATAATGGCCCATTGTTCCTCAGGCACTTCGTATAAAGGGTTGATGGGTTATAATTTATGTAGTACAGCCACAATCACATAACTACCGACACTTTCCTTCCATCATAGTACAGTAAATATCTTGGTAATAAAGATCAACACGTGTATGATTTTGCAGCACCTCGTAATAATAATAATAATAATATCCACCAACACTTTCCTTCCATCGCAGTAAATATCTTGGTAATAAAGAATAACACACGTTTATGATTTTGCAGCACTTCATGTCACTATTATTTTTGTTCATCTGGTCCTGTTTCCTGGCACACACTGTAGGAATCAAGGCTCTCTAAAGTACTGTACTGTACCAAAAGTGTATTATTCTCCCTTAAAGGTGAAAGTGTGCTTGGGACGAGAATATAAGCCAGAGAAGTTTAGAGACAGACAATTCCTCGTTCTTTCCTACAGACCTTCAATCAGCTACATTAAACACATTCATAAGCTGACACACTTCCCTCCTTCTCCGGCATAAAGATAAACCGGCGTATAAAATAACAGCAATTCAGTAGAGAACAGTTCCTCACTCTTCCCTCAAATGTCCAATGATGCAAATAACAGGAATTGAGTCGAGATCAGTTCCTCACTTTTCTCTCAAATGTCCAATGAGGCAAATGAACACAAAGACAGACTCACTCGGGCCCCTCAGTGGTAGTCGACGGTGGGATACATAGAGAGACACACAGAGAGAGGGACGAGGACAAGTTGTGGTGTCGTCGTTCGTCTGGGTTGTCAAGACATACCATATGGTTGGCTGTTGTTGTCCCACTTCAAGGCCAAGGAAGGGTACGGACGAACTACATAACTACATACAACAACGACTATACAACACCCGCTCATAAAGTCCATAGTATAGGTCAACCATGAAGGCATTTTGATTCTTGTTGATGGGGAGATGCAACAACAGAAGCAAGAATATATTACAACAACACGTGGATAAAACTGCAAAACGAATTCAAACCACCGTGATGATGTTATTAAGATTTTATAGGAGTCTTATTATCCTAGAGTATATGAGATTTTACTGATTATATTATGTGTAATGGGAACATTTTTAATATTAAATAAGCTAACCTCCGGGGTACTCTTAAAGTAATATTATTTTGTTGGTGAATAATATTGGAAGGTCTCTGATTCCTTCAAACTATTTCACCATATAGATCCCCAATTAGTAACATTAACGGCGTCTGTTCTATGGTATATTTTGAAGGAATCAGAAGCCTTCCAATTTATAAAACAAGATTATCTCTCCTTCAGGTATAGACAAAGAAAGATTGACGTGTCCTTTTAGATGTAGATAAAGGTTCACGTGTCCTGATGTGGGTACCTACTATGTTAATAACTTCTTCTAGTAGGTGGGTGTGGGTTTGTTTTTTTACGAGTTCCTGGTTGACTTTTAAAACAGTCATTCATCTCCTTCCTGCCCGTCACTCACCTATGATGCGGACACCTGAACGCTTCCCACTTCACTCAGATCAGCCACCAACAATAATAATAATAAAAGTTAAAATGATTTGCATAACGAAGAAGAAAAAACTATGATAGATTACCCATATATGATCCCCTATCCTGAGTGTGAATAAGAGATAGATAGATAGATAGATAGATAGATAGATAGATAGATAGAGAGAGAGAGAGATAGAGAGATAGAGAGATAGAGAGATAGAGAGATAGATATATATATATATATATATATATATATATATATATATATATATATATATATATATATATATATATATATATATATAGAGAGAGAGAGAGAGAGAGAGAGAGAGAGAGAGAGAGAGAGAGAGAGAGAGAGAGAGAGAGAGAGAGAGAGAGAGAGAGAGAGAGAGAGAGAGAGAGAGAGAGAGAGTAGGGAGTAGGGAGTGGGGGTCCCATGTTATGTCAGAGGCGACCGTGGGGCCCGGTAATGAGCCCGACGGGACGCCCCTAAGTGAGCTGCTCCCAAGGTCACAACGCCTCAAGCCAACTGTAGAGGGACACCAGACACACACACACACACACACACACACACACACACACACACACACACTATTTGAAGGGGTCATTTATTTACATTTTAATGACTACATCACAGGGTCTTTTAACTTAAACATCTAAATACAGTATAACCACACCCTACTTACACTTACCTACACACCACCACACTCTACTTACACTTACCTACACACCACCATACCCTACTTACACTTACCTACACACCACCACACCCTACCTACACTAACTACACCTTTACCCACCTTCATATAGCCACACTTTCCCTGTCACCACACCCTCATCCACCACACCCTACGTAAACTAACTACACCCTTTCTCCTCACTCACCATATGACCACACCTTCCCTCTCCATACACCAGTACACACACACCATTATGCACTTTCACTACACTATACCCATGCACTTTCACTACACTATACACCTTCTTTCTACCCCTACACCCAACATCAAAAATATCAGTGTAATATTGATACACCACTATACATCTTTCATAATTTCTTGTATACAGTAATCACACTTTTTACAACTAAAATTAATCACAACTTTTCACAAATAAAATCAATCACAATCGTTCACAAATAAAATCAATCACAATCGTTCACAACTAGCCTGACATCAATCACAACTTTTCACAACTAAAATCAATCACAACTTTTCACAACAAACAACAACACCACACCTTATGTCAATTCTACCTAAACCACATCCCACAATTCTTTTATTACAGCAGTTCTCAACGTAATTACATTCACTACACCACACCTAATTCAACAACAGACCCTTACGTCACTATTTTCACATCAACACACCTGCTCCATCAACACACACGGTACAATAAACATCTATCACAACACACAAGGTACAATAAACAACAACAACACCTCAATCAAATATACACACATACCACACCCTATATATTCTAGTCAAATCGTTTTATTACAACATAGGATTAATCACAACACACTTTAATCAAGACACATTCAACACCCTATTTCTAGTTCAAATGTTTTCATACAGTAAATAATGGCTAGGACGAATGAATGTGTGTGTGTCTGAGTGTGTGTCTGAGTGTGAGTGAGTGAGTGAGTGAGTGTGTGAGTGAATGAGTGTGTGTGTATCTGAGTGTGTGTGTGTATGTGAGTGAGTGAGTGAGTGAGTGTGTGTGTGTGTCTGAGTGAGTGAGTGAGTGAGTGAGTGAGTGAGTGAGTGAGTGAGTGAGTGAGTGAGTGAGTGAGTGAGTGAGTGAGTGTCTGAGTAGCTGAGTGTGTGTGTGTGTGTGTGTGTGTTGCAGGGAAGAGGGTAGGGGTCGTCTCGTCTGGGCAATATCCTGCACTTGTGTCTACTCTACTCCAGCGGACCGTAGCGCCTGCATGGCTCAGGTGAAAGAAGGAAGGGAGAGAGAGTGAGTGAGATCAGTCCCCCAGGGTAGATAAGAGTCCAGTTCCCATCATTACCAACTGTATACTGGATGAACCTCTTGCTACTTTAGGGGTTGTGGGAAGAAAAAAAAAAAAAAAAAAAAAAAAAAAAAAAAAAAAAAAAAAAAAAAGTTCATATTGAAGTTTGGGTTGTAGCGATAAACTTAACCATAGGATATCTTAAAAAAAAACCAGTTTCATTGCTTATCCCTCTTATGACATATATGACGGTTACTTAACTTAACCAAACCTAATCAGGGGTCGAGCCAGGATACAGTTCGTAATAATGCGTCCCGTCCCATCCCGCTGTGCCCTGGACGGTGGTGGTGGTGAGGGATATACGAGAAGGGGTACACAGTGCAAGGCGGGGCAGGCGCTGGCAGCTTTATATCCTCAGACTGACACATGATTACCTTTTTTTCAACATTCATGTCCGACTTGAATGCAGAATCTTTTCATGAGGCCAACATATATCCTGCGTCCCTAACGAGCGTACATTTAACCTCACAGTATGGTGATTCTTGTCGGGAAAGAAAGAAAGCGTGGGTGGAGAACTGGGTAGGAGGACTATAGTGTGGAAGAGATGGTGAAGGGAATAGAAGGGCAGGGGGCTTGTATGTATGTATGTATATGTACCCAGCGTACCCACATTGCCCGAGGACACCAGGCATGAGGAGGAGGACAATTCTGGCCTGGCACGGGGTCACGAGAAGCACCAACAACTTACCCTGAGGCCTGGGAGCCACGACACACCAACCAACTGATGGCCTAAGTGATCAGGCAACTGGAGCAGAAAGAGGCCTGAGGCAAGGACACCAGGAGGACGGTATAAGTGTAAGACAGAGCAGGCACGACAGTAGGCAAGAAAGGGCACAAAGAAAGTACACACACATAAGGACACCAGGAGGACGGTAGAAGTGTAAGACAGAGCAGGCACGACAGTAGGCAAGAATGGGCACACAAAAAGTACACACACATAAGAAATATGAAGTACAGTAAGTAATAAGGATAAGCAGTGGTGAACTTAAAAAAGTATAATCAGTCATAAGAAATATCAAGTAGTGGACAAGGATAAGCAGTGGTGAACTTAATTAAAGGCGTATAAGTATAGTTAGGTTTCTGGGATAATAAGCAAAAGGTAAGTAAGTGTTGTCAGAATACAGAACGTAAGTAGACAAGAGTAGACAAAGTAGACAGAGGACAAATGAAGGTCAGAAAAATGGGAAGGCCAAGGGCAGACAGAGGGTAAGGGTTGAGAGGACAGAAAGAAAAAAGTCTGGTATAAGTTATTGTTTATGATGAGGGAGTGAGGCTGGGAGTGGAGTTGTAACATAGATGGTGTCGGAAAGTAAGTGTGAAGACGAGGACGAGGACGAGGAGGAGGAGGAGGAGGAGGAGGAGGAGGAGGAGGAGGAGGAGGGGGAGAAAGGTGCTAAGATGGAACGATACGATATTAAGGTCTGGATAGAAAAAAATCCTGGAACACACCACTCGCAGATATAAAAAAAAACAGAAAAAAAAAAAATAAAAAAAATAAAAAGGGACTGCTGAAACTCGGTAAAAGAGGAGGAATGAAGGCGGAAAAACTATAAAAAAAAACAATAGCACATCTGTGACCCAAAGTAGAGGGTGAACGTAGACAGTAAAAATGGCGTTAGTATTAAAAGAGTTTATTCAGACAATCGCCTATTTCAAGAAGTGATAATGTTCATGTAGCAGGTGTGTGTGTGTGTGTGTGTGACGTGATGGTGAGAAATTAAATAGTGACATGAGGGAGGAAGGATTAAAGACGTGAGGGAATGTCATGAGAGAATGATATGAGAGGTGAGGTGACGTGTGTGTGTGTGTGTGAGAGAGAGAGAGAGAGAAACTGGAGGGACATGTGAGTGAAGAGAGAGAGAGAGAGAGAGATTAGAGGGAGCTGTGAGTGAAATGATAACCCGGGGGTGTGCGTGCGTGAGGTGGTGTGGTGGTCTGCTACATGATGAGGACAGCATCAGCAGGGGAAAGCAAGCACAATTCAAGTCCATTAGAAACAGTACACACACACACACACACATACACACACACAATTAATATTCCCAGAAGCACTAAAACTCACTCACACACACACACACACACACACACACACACACGAAACTCATTACACTACTCTGTCCATATCATAAGTTGCAGAATATAAAAAAAAATAAAAAAATAAGGGCTGACTATAAACTAGACATGATAACTTTTCTCCTGCTGAAGTATGATAAAAAAAATATATATATATACATCTCATTTCCTCACTGCTACACACTTCCATCTAAAAAAAAAAAAAAAAAAAAAAAAAAAAAAATGTCTATATACACATCTCACTTTTCATTCCCTCATTGCTACACACTGACACCTAAGAAAATCACACACACACACACACAGGAGAGAGCCTATATACACAATCCCACTCTCCACTCCCTCCCTCTCTCCCTCCCTCACATCTTCACACTCCCAAAACACATGTATTATAATAGTCTATACACATACACACATCTCCCTACTCTTCACTCCCTCTCTCTCTCCACTCCCACCTAAAGCCCAAAAACACAGGAAAAAGCCTATATACACAATCCCACTCTTCACTCCCTCCCTCTCTCCACTCCCTCCCTCCCTCTCTCCACTCCCTCCCTCTCTCCACTCCCTCCCTCTCTCCACTCCCTCCCTCTCTCTCCACTCCCTCCCTCTCTCTCCACTCCCTCTCTCTCTCTCTCCACTCCCTCTCTCTCTCTCCACTCACTCACTCTCTCTCCACTCACTCACTCTCTCTCCACTCACTCACTCTCTCTCCACTCACTCACTCTCCACTCCCTCACTCTCCACTCCCTCACTCTCCACTCCCTCCCTCTCTCCACTCCCACCCCACCCTCCACTCTCTCTCACATCTGTACACTCCCACCTGAAGCCCTCAAAACACTGGAGAAAGCCGGAAAGCGATGTGAGGGGTCGTAAATATTGGGAACGTGATGTGGACAAACCTCTCCATTACCTTTCCCTTCTCTTACATACATACATACATACATACATACAAACGTGTACATTTTCTATACATACACCCCAGTACATTCTATTCATGCACACATATTCATAAATATATACAGTACATACATTACATACATATTCTATCCATACATATATATATATATATATATATATATATATATATATATATATATATATATATATATATATATATATATATATATAAACAATATATACCATGCAGTATATACAATTTGCCGAAATAATAATTAATAGATACATAAATATATTATAATGTGTTTCATCTAGGTGTTATTTACTGATACAGTTTTTATGTGTCTCCACCACCACCATCTCCACCACCACCACCATCTCCACCACCACCTTCACCTCCATCACCACCACCACCAAAAAAAAAAAAAAAATAGGAGAGAAGAATCTTGTCATTACTGGGACTGGGACTCATTTTTCTCTTTACTTTCACTATAAGCGTGACACATAGCGGTACATAAAGCCCTCATCACCCTTTACTGTACAAACACTTGGCCCTGCTTTATACTGCTTGCTATATACTTAAGGACCCTATGATCGTGTATGAAAATTGGAGGCTTCTGATTCCTTCTGACTATGCCACGAAACAAGCTCCTTCCATATAAGTGTGTGTGTTTCGTGGCAATATTTGAAGGACTCGTTTACCTCCAATTTGCTGACTACATCACAGGTTCCCTTAATTAAGTGATCGTATTAATAGGAATTATATATTGTAACTCGACTCTCCTTCGCTTTCACCCTCAGTGGTTTGGGCTTTGATTATGATTTCTGCTGATGGAGGGAGTGCACGAGAGATACTAAATGAAATGAAAAGTGAGGACGGAATGTTTTGTGTGCATGATCTAGACACGACTTTTGTGTTGATCTTGATAAGGCTTTCACTTTCTTCATTATCGTGGGATGTACAGTCGGCGGCAAAAGTCATGTCACCTCACTTGCTTCACGGAGGCACGCGATGTTCATAGACTCGAGATTGCAGGTGTAGAAAACGTGCGTATTTCTCGAGTCCATGAACACTGTGCGTCTCGGTGAAGCAGGTGAGGCGACAGGACTTTTGCCGCCGACTGTACTCAATTCAGTTTCCTTATGAGCACAGTAGACCCTGAAGATAGTGTGTTCTTAATGTCACACAGGATATACTAGAACTGTAGTATTTATTTACATGTTAGGGAGATCGTAGATACACACACACACACACACACACACATCTGGACTAGCCCCCCCCCCACACACACCTGGACCTCCCCCTCCCCCCACACACACCTCTCAGGACGCGACTATCTTACTTAAAAATCTAATTGTATATATTTTGTTGTAATTATCGTTAATGAGATATTTTCTTGTTGGTGAGTTGGTACGATGCCACGAAACAGATCCCCTATCAGTTTCATTAAGGGCGTATGATTTTTGGTCTAGTTAGGAGGAATTAATAACCTTCTAATTAACCAACATAAAGATTCTCCTCTTTTAATTGATCACGTCTTTATAATTAACTTTTGGCACGGTGGTTATTAAGTGACCCTGTGTGTGTTCGTGTATGAGACCTGCATGGTGACTTCTGATTCCTCCTGACTATGCCACGAAACGAGTTCCTTTAGTGTAAGCGGTGTTTCGTGGCAATGTTTGAAGGACTTGCTAACCTCCAATTGTTTACTACATCACAGACTGACTCGTCCTCCTTTCTCTACACCTGGTGACTGGATGTACAGTTGTGGACATATAAAACAGACACACTTAGGATGAGACGTTGTTTTTTTTTTTTTTTTTTTTTTTTTTTAGTGTGTGTGTGTGTGTGTGTGTGTGTGTGTGTGTGTGTGTGTGTGTGTGTGTGTGTGTGTGTGAGGGTTCAGGTATAGAAATTCATGAGCTGCAGGTGTGGGAGGGTCCATGTGCAGGTGTAGAAGAGAACACAAGATAGAAATAGTAATGTTAAGGTAGACACTGAACACTTACCTTTCTTTGAGAAGTTAGGGAATCTCCAGCCTCTCTTTTCAATCTTCTCCTTCACGCCACCCAGCTTCTCCATGAGGCCACGTCCGCGTCCAGACGGTCTCCTCATGAAGGTATCCTTAAAATCCAGTGACTCACATTTCACTAGCCTCCCTTTACCGCCTGATGGGGACCCGTCTGTTTGGTTCTTCCTGTCATTAGACGGTGGGGAGCGGTCTTTTTTCGTGCCCCCTTGGTGGTTGGAGGAGTGGGAGGAAGGCACATCGTAGTTTTGCAAGTTGGGTTCACAGGAGGAATCTGAGGCCGAGACAGTGAGGCCAGAGTCAGGTGAAGCGGTACCATCGTGAGGACCGGGTCTGATGAGAGCCTCCACATCTAGGTTGAGGGCTGATAGTACCCGTTTGTGTCCTGCCCTCACCCGCTCATACTCATCCAGCACCTCTTGCACCAGTGACCGTCTCGACCACGTCCCCCGCCAGTTCTCAGGGATCTCCTCATAAATATTCTCTGAGGTGAGTGAGCCTCCACTGTCTGAGTCCTCCAAGGCAGCCTGTGCCAGGATCACTGCAGCAGGTGATACAATCCCTTCACCTGCGTACGAATACACTGCATCCTCCTCCACTTGCTTTTGCCGTTGTTGCTGTTGGCGTTCGTGGTGTTGTTGTTGACGTTGTAGATTATGTTGGTGTTGTTCATGTTGACGTTGTAGGTTCTGTTGGTGGTCGTGTTGACGCTGTAAGTGTTGTTGTTGTTGTTGTTGTTGTCTATGAGGCACATGTAAGGGGTTGATGGCAGACACTGTCGGTAAAGGATGGCCAGTCATTACTACGAAGCAGTTAGCGTCCTCCTGGGGTGGCGCGACACGAGGGTTGTGAGGACAGGGTGTGGTGGGTGAGTGTGGTCGAAGCAAACACGGGTCCTCATCCCATCTCCCTGAAGAAGGTGGCGGTGGAGGCTCTCGTACGCCCATATGTGGCAGTGACTGGTGGCCGTGTGGGTGGTAGTGGTCGCGGCGGGGTGGAGGAGGTGGTACAGGAGGGTAGGGTGGAAAGGTATGGTGGTGGTGGTGATGCTGGTGGCGTCTGGGGCCCGATCTCCAGTACCCGGGACCCTGGGCAGGCAGAGAAAGGGGTCCAGTAAAAGGTTGTCCAGACATGAGTGGTGCCCCTGAAGGTCCGGACAAAACTCCAGGGGCGGCGTGAGAGGATGGCCCACTGTACTCATGGAAGTGGTGGGTGTGGGTGGACTGGGTGGACTGGGTGGGCCGTGGTCTGGGCTGGGGCGAGGCATAGCGGGCGGAGTAGATGGTGAGTTCTGGCCCCACCCCCCCGCCTTCCATCACGCCCGCACCATCACACCTGAGGAGGGAAGATGATACACCGTCAGTACAAACTACACACTTTATAATTCCTCTCCTTAAATTGATCAGGCATGCAACGGACAACTTTACACCACAATCTCTCCACAAAATGTCATGAGAATTAATGTACTACGGAACGTTTCCAACTTATTTGTGTACAAGGGAAAGTGTCCAAGGCGAGAAGGAGGAAGAGAGGCAGCTTATAACAACTGACTCCAGCCTCAAAATAATAACAAGTCTAGTAAGCACGTCGCCACATTCGTCACGCCAGTCTGTTCAGCGAAGCACATCCACAACACTGACAACAGACGGCGAAAGTGAAGGTATAAACTCTCTAAAAGTGAGAGCATAAACTGTCTACTATTTCGTGAGAGAGAGAGAATAAAAAAAATAATGTGTGAGTGTCAGTGTGTGTGTTAGAGAGACAAAGAAAGGTGTGTCAGTGAGGGACATTCCTATACACCCCAGCCAGCCTGTAGTGTAGTGTGTATGTATGTATGACCTTGCAATCTTGTACAACATCACACACATTATAGTTATATCACACCTCACCGTCAAGTAGGAGAGGAGGACAACAAATTCTCACAATGACTAGCTATAGGAGTTACAACTACAGTATACACAACAACAACATCATCACCACAACAACACAGCCTGTATACTTGACCCTGGAGAATTATTTTTTTTGAGTAGTAAATCTGAATGGAGTAAATGATTCCTACAAATTATATATTCCAGGCAACAGGATACGGTACCATTTTTTTTTTTTTTTGGTCTGTTTCCTGGCATACTTTGGAGGAATCAACAGTATACTATTCCCTTAATTAAGTGGCCCTGTGATGTAGTCAGAATTTTGGAGGTTATAGAGTCCTTCAAACATTGCCACGAAACACCAACTGTATTGAATGAGTTTATTTTGTCGTATAGTCAGGAGGAATCAGAAGCCTCCATTTCTCATACATGATCACAGGGTCTGTATGTATGTATGTATTCTTGCAGGTTAAAAGTATGTATGTATGTATTCTTGCAGGTTTAAAAGTATGTATGTATGTATGTATGTATTCTTGCAGGTTAAAAGTATGTATGTATGTATGTATGTATTCTTGCTGGTTAAAATTATGTATGTATGTATGTATGTATCCTTGCTGGTTAAAAGTATGTACGTATGTATTCTTGCAGGTTAAAAGTATGTATGTATGTATGTATCCTTGCTGGTTAAAGTTATGTACGTATGTATGTATGTATGTACGTATGTATGTATTCTTGCAGGTTAAATTACGAGTGGGTATACATGAGTGATATGACAGACTATGTATACACGAGCAGATGGATGTGCTTGTGTGTGCGTGAGTGTGTGTCCGTGTGTGTGCATGCGTGAATGTGTGTATGTTTGTGTGTGTGTTTTATAGGCATTAGTGACCGGATGTGTTTTGAAAGTGGCTTATGTTTGTTTGTGTTTGTTTCTCTCTCTCTCTCTCTCTCTCTCTCTCTCTCTCTCTCTCTCTCTCTCTCTCTCATTATTGTTATTTGTATTAGTGTGTCATGTATATAATTTGGACAAAAGTGGTAATTAAAAGAGGTAATAAACGAAGGAGGAAGAGGAGGAGGAAGTAGAAAAACGAAAGGTGAGGAGGAAGAGGAGGAAGAAGAAGAAATGAGAAGAGGAGGAAGAAGAAAGGAGAAGAGGAGGAGGAAGAAGAAGGAGAGGAGGAGGAAGAAGAAGGGGGGGGGGGAGGAGGAGAGGAATACAATTATGAAGAGTTGCAGAAAAGAAAAAAAATTAAATAGCATAATTATCATTCCAAAAATATTTACACTATCCTACTCTCAACTCTGACCATCAACTCACCTCACTAACTCACTCACTAACAATTAACTCACTCACTAACAATTAACTAGCCTCTCTATCTCACTCAACTCACTCGCCCATTCACTCACTCACTCTGCTCACTCACTCAACTCACTCGCCCATTCACTAACTCACTCACTCACTCAACTCAACTGGATAATTACACCTGCTGGAAGTAATCTCATCAAAAAAAAAAAAATATATATATATATAAAAATAGTGAGTGCAATTTTGTACAGTAGTGGACAAAACTCTCTTCCTTACCACCATCACCTCCTACTACTATTTATTTCTAAAACTCGGCAAATAATATTGGACAGATGTTAATTGAAGCTGTGAGTATTTTTGTGGTGTTCAAACGTATACACACACACACACATACATACATACATATTACACACACACACAGCAAATGTCACTACAAAAATATTCACAGCATCAAATCCATGCAATATTTTACGTATTTAGAAATGAGTAGATGGTGTTTAGATACTTATCCCCAAACGACTACTACTACTACGCTACAGCACTTCCTTTTGTCTCATTCTCCTTCTGACTGATTCTTCCATGCTTGTGTTGTAGTAATTGCTCTCATCTCGACACACTTTTTATACACGGTTCTCTTTATTTCCTTATGTCCCTTCTTAGTCTCCCGTGTAAACATTCTGGCCTTCCTCCTCCTCCTCCTCCTCCTCCTCCTCCTCCTCCTCCTCCTCCATGATTATGTTCTCACACTCTTCCTCAACTCAGCATCTTTTATCTTTTTTCTCCCCTTCCCCTGTTCATCTTTTTCCTCCCGTTCCGAGCTAGCTACTCGCCCTCTTCCTGCTTCACCTTCTCCCACACTGTCCTTCCTTCCTTACTGCTGGTGTTCCCTTCTTCCTTGTTCCTTCATAGTTTTCCTTACCCCCTTCTTCTACTTGTCGTCTCATCCCCCATTCTCAACCCTGACTCGTGTTTCTCCACCATGCACTGTTTCCTCTTCCATCCTGTTTCTACTCTCCATGACTTCACTCTCCACCCTCTACTACTCCTTTTTCCATCCTGTTTCTACTCTCCATGACTTCACTCTCCACCCTCTACTACTTCTTTCTCGTGTAGGATACTTCTCTCCTCCCCACATGTGCCTCTCTTCTTCAAGCATCCCTCAACCAAACCCCTTACTTATTTATATCCCCCTTCCGTCAGTACTTCCACCAGCCATCCATCCCCTCCAGCCTCTTCACAGTGGCGGCCACGCGTGTCCCACTTCCTGACGCCTGGGGTGGATGGACACAAACAATCACCACTCCACCAGGGTCCTGAGAAACTATTTATGTACAGCACAGTCGTCCTATTCCAATTTTTTCGGGGTCGTCTACAGTATATAACATACCTGGTACATACAGCTGGATTTTGATTATTAAGATTAGATAATAACTGCATTAATATTTTTAACAAAGAATGGATCGAGATTTCAGGAGCATGTGAATAGGTAATGCTTTTATGGATCTTAATTAAGGTGTGTGTATGTGTGTATAGTGTGGTCAAAGAGCCAGAAAATGTACCGGTGGGAGTATATATGACGCATAACACAAGGTCAGCCAGTTGTGTGTGTGTATGTATGTGTGTGTGTGTGTGTGTGAGTCATTCTCTCATTTTGTCTATCTTTCTTTTTTGTGTTTATGTTTTCATTTCCTTATAAATATAAAGTTCATTGTGTGGATTATGGTGTTTAAGGAACCCTGTGATGTAGTCAGAAAATTGGAGTTATACGAGTCCTTCAAATATTGCCATGAAACACACACACACACACACACACCTATATGGAAGGAGCTTGTTTTGTGGCGTGGATAGGAGGAATCAGAAGCCTCCAGTTTTCATACACGATCACAGAGTCCTTTAATAAGTGAGTCAGGGAGTGAAATACATTACGTTAGGTTTGTCTTTCTCTCATCCAAAGTGACTGGGAAATATCTAATAATTATCGAAAGACTCATGGTGTTGTGAAAAGTGATAGTTGTAGTTGTGAAAAGTGATAGTTGTAGTTGTGAAAAAGTGGTAGTTGTAGTTGTGAAAAGTGGTAGTAGTAGTTGTGAAAATATTGTTGTAGTGGATATTACCCTGAGTTGTGAGGGGAAGATAAAGTAAGAAAAGTAAAGATTTTTTTTTTTTATTATTATTATAGTCCGGGTTGGTCTTATGGTCTTCCCAGTACAGTAAGTGTAGACCGGTATGTGTTAAGACTGGTTTCCCCTCCCCCCTTCCCCCCCATTCTGTTCCCCCTTACTGGTGTAGCCTATATACTCTGAAGGTACTACCGGAATAATGCTTTCTCTAGTCTAAAGCGTGACACATACATACATACATACATTCATACATACATACACACACATCTCCACCTGTTAGTTCACCTGTATACACTTGGCATTGTATTGTACAGTCACGGTTACAAGTTCCGATGCTTCTCAATGTCTGAAAGCAAAACCATGAAGGCAGGCATACAAAGTTTCGAAAGCACACAAACGCAATGATGAGTCCCAAGAATGTTTTGAGTCAGTGTTATAAGGGGAGATTATATTGTTGGTAAATTGGAAGGGAAGGAGTGAGGGAGTGAGTGAGTGAGGAGAGGGTGGAAATGAAGGGAGAGGGGAGAGAGGGTGTGAGAGAGGGATGGAGGGAGTTAAGGAGGGAGAGAGGGTGGGAGATAGGGTGGGAGGGTGGGAGTGAGTGAGTGGTGAGGGGGGGGGGGGGGTCCAGGTATGTACTTGTTGATAAATAAATACATCCTCCTCCACTCACCAACCCGACCCATATTATTACCAACTGTATACTGACTCGACCCCTCGTTATAGTAGGTTAAGTTAGATTAAAATAGGTTAGATTAAGTTGATTATTAGTGTAAAATGAGCTGGGAAAGGCAATGAGATTTTTTTTAAAGAATATCCTATGATTAGTTTTATCGCTACATCCAAATGCCACAATGATCATTTTTTCAGAGCAACAACAAGGGGTCCAGCCAGTATACAGTTTGGGAGCATATTATACCCCTGAGATGAGCAAGGGGGTTCAGCCAGTATACAGTTGGTAATAATGCAACCCCGGCCCCACCCCTAACCTAACCTAACTCTTCACTGCCCTACATACCTTCATGGATTCACTCATGCACTCTCTTCTTTCTCTTCTTCTCTCACTTTCTTCGTTTCTCTTCTGTGGTTTCGTATTCTCTCTCTCTCTCTCTCTCTCTCTCTCTCTCTCTCTCTCTCTCTCTCTCTCTCTCTCTCTCTCTCTATCTTTCGTTTTTTTATGCTCTGATCTCATTCCTTCTCTTCTTCATTTTATTTTCCTCCTCCTCCCTTCCTTCCTTCCTTCCTTTCTAAGACTTTTACACTTATTTTTATTCACATACATACACACATGAAGAGAGATGGGAATGGAACAAGGGAGAAAGTGATAAAGAGAGAAGTGAAGGGAGAAGGAGATAAAGGGAAGAGAGGGAGAGGGAGAAAAAGTGATAAAGAGAGAAGTGAAGGGAGAAGGAGATAAAGGGAGATGTTTATTGAAAGAGGGAGAACGAGAAAGAGAAAGAAAAGAGAGGAACAACGAAGGTAAAAAAAACAAAAAGAACATGAATAAGAGGGTGTAAGTGGTAAAGGATAAAGAGTCTGAATCAATTAGGTTAAGGGGGGGTGCGGGAGTAGGGGACAGGCTTGGGGGTTGGGGGGTTGGGGGGTGCATGAATAGGGGGACAGGATTGGGGTGGGTAGAAATCCTGTATTTTAATATATAAGAGAGAAAAAAAAACAATGATATTATGCTTACTTATCCTTTTTTTTAATATATGAGATAGAGAAATAAAAACAATCATATTATGGTTACCGGTACTTATCCTTTTTTTTTTATATATGAGATAGAGAGAAATAAAAACAATCCTATTATGCTTACTTGGAGACTTTTAAAATATCCACTCACTACATGGACAACATCACACATTTGGATATAATAATAATTGTTCTCGATTGCGAAGACTAAAGTAACCTATGAGCAGGGAACGTGATCAGAGCAGGACTAACTGTTGATGTAACTGGTCCTCTAACAAAGGCCTTATCTCACCACACTTTAAGGCAGGGAATTGAGAGGCGGGGGAGGAAGGGCAGCTATATAGGTGGTTATTTGAGAAGAGGCTAGCTACACTTTTGTACTTTTGTTTCTTGTGTAATCATTGAGGTGGAAGTGGGGAGTGGGCAGTGGGATTAGGGATGATACAAGTCAAGAAAAAAATGGTGGTTTGATTTTGCTGATCGTATCTAAGAGGATGTCCAGGAATTCTTATAGGTAGGTTAGATGGGTGGGTGGGTGGGTGGGTGGTAGGCCGGGAGGCAGGGGTGGGTGGCAAGCAGGGAGGCAGGGGTGGGTGGGTGGCAAGCAGGGAGGCAGGGGTGGTTGGGTGGCAAGCAGGTCAGGCAAAGCAAGCTGGGAGGCAGGGGTGAGTCCATGGTTGGGTGGCAAGTAAGCAGGAAGGGCAGGCAGGCAGGGGTGGATGGGTGGCAAGTAAGCAGGCAGGGCAGACAAGGATGGTGGTGGTGGTGGTGTGGATGAAGACTGGTGGATGAGAAGAGGAGTGTGATTGGTACAGGTATTAGGAAGGTGTGTCCAAGGTGTTTAGTGATTGTGTGTGTGTATAATAATAAAAAATAATAGTAACAACAACTACAATAATAATAACAAAAACAACAATAATAATAATAATAATAAATGTTGGTTTAGCAACAACGTGTGTGTGTGTGTGTGTGTCCATAAGCTGCAGTGTATAATATGTGTGCCAAGCTAAGACTGGACCACTACAACACACCTAACCTAACCTAACTGTACAAGTCTGCCTCACCTGCTGCTCCCTGTGTACCTTCCTGCCAAGTACGGGAAGTGGTGTGTGTGTGTGTGTGTGTGTGTGGGAGGGGAGGATGGATGGATGGATGAATAGATGGAGGATACACCCTTTGAGGCACTGGGTCACTAGAACAACCAACCAATCAACCAATCAACTACCCAACTAACCAATCAAACAGCCAGTCAACCAACCAACCACCCAATACACCAACCAATCAACCAACCAATAAACCAATTACCTAGCCAATCAACCAACCAACGCGTCTCTACACACACACACACATCTGATATATACCCAGACCTCGACAATTCTTTCTTTCTATCTATTTCTTTCTATTTCTTTCCCCATCGTGTGTCATCATTCTGAATTTTTTATAACCTCTCCCATTTCTTTCAACTTCATCCTGCAGCTGCTGTGGAAAAAGTGTCTATCATCAAAACACAAGTAAAACATAAAACAACAGCCCTGATCCTTGGACAGACTGACCGGCACTATAACTTCCCGAGGCTGTAGGAAGATCATCAGTCCAGATAAGGTATAGGTAGCCTAGGTAGGGTAGGTAGGTATCCAAGGTGAGGGGTGAAGCCTTTTCTCTAAATATGTCCCAAAATAGATGTAGCCTTTTGTAGATACACAGGCTGCCCCTCCGTCAGCCTGCCTTCCAAACAGCCCCTCAGTCACCTCACACCTTAATTCACCAGGGAAAATTACCGTTTCTTTTTTTGTAAGTTGCCGTGAGGAACATGCCTAAATATAACTACAGGTATCCCTTCTGTGTTTTCTATGTTAAGGACCCTGTGATCGTGTATAAAAATCAAGGACCCTGTGATTGTGTGTGAGACCTGGTGGCTTCTGATTCCTCCTGACTATGTCATGAAATAAGTTCCTTCCTTATAGATCTAGATGGTGTTTCGTGGTAGTGTTTGAAGGATTCGGTTACCTCCAATTTTCTGACGATAACACAGGGTCCTAAACCAGGATAACAAAAAAACCACTTCACACTTTATCAAAATTATCCAATATACAATAATTATAATGTCTTCCCAATAATGGAGAACAAATCTGTGTTGTTAAGCAGCTCTAACCACTTGTAGGAGAGGCTAAATGAAAACTATAAAACCATTCCATAAACAGAAACTTGAATAAGAATGAGGAAAACATTACGGTACTTAAAAAAATGTTTATGTGGACCCCGAGGACTGCACTTTTGGACTGACCTTCCCCAACCTTGACCTGACCTTTGTTATGCCTATGACCAGAGGCTTACATTCCTGGCAGGGTGAATGAAGATGACCTTCCCACAACTCTGCGTGTGTGTGTGTGTGTGTGTATGAAATAAGCACCGATAGATAACTGCAGGAGAGGTATATAGAAGGGATGAGAAAGAGTATGGGAAAGGAGAGGAGACAGAGAGATGAGGCGGAGAGGAGATGAGGCGGAGAGGAGATGAGGCAGAGGGGAGAGGAGATGAGGCAGAGGGGAGAGGAAATGAGGCAGAGGGGAAATGAGATGAGGCAGAGGGAAAATAAGGCAGAGTGGAGAGATGAGGCGGAGAGGAGATGAGGCAGAGGGGAAATGAGATGAGGCAGAGGGGAGAGGAGGGACATGCAGAGAAGAAAAGGAGGTGAAGAATATAGGGAGGCTCAAAAGGAATGGGATAAAATGCGAGTCAACGGAGTGAAAGGGAGAGAGGGAGGGAGGGAGAGGGAGGGAGAGAGAGGGAGGGAGGGAGGGAGAGAGAGAGAGGGAGGGAGGAGGAGGGAGAGGGAGAGGGAGAGGGAGAGAGAGAGGGAGGGAGGGAGAGAAGGACGAGGTCTGGTGAGGACAGGCAGAAAGAAAAAGAATAACTGTGTTTAGAGGGATGGAAAATTAAGGGAAGATTGTCTTGTTGGTGAATTGGAAGGTCTCTAGATTCCTCCAAACTATACCACGAAACAGATCCCTTATTATTACCACTGAGTATATCCGTTTCCTGGTAGAGTTTGGAGGAATCAGTAGCCTTCCAATTTACCAACAAGAGCATCTCCCCTTATGGCAGGCAAGTGAAATGTATTGTACAGTGTATGGAAGAGGAAAATTTATGGAAGAGAAAAACATAACAACAATAGAGGAAAATTTATGGGTACATGAGAGGATGGGGAGAAAATAAACTAAAAGTGACATTTCAGTATAGTTTGCAAGCTTGAAATGATGTGAGGAGTTGAGAAGAAATCAGTCGACATATTCGTCTCCTGATTATATATTCCTGGATACCTACAATAGACACCTGCTGATCACTCCTTGGGAATTACGAGGGCTCAGATTATAAAATTACACTGGGAGACCTTTATCATTCCATTCTCTCTCACAGGCATCAAGGAGTGAATGCCAGTTTCATGCTTGGGCGGCTGTACTGAAGAGAAGAGTGTATAATGGAGATGGAGAAGAGTGTGTGTGATAGAGAGAAGATATATATAAGCAAAGAGAGAAAAACGAAATTGGTGTGGCTCAGGAGGTCTCATGGTGTACAAGTAAAATATATATGGAAGGGTTACGAACCACACACACACTTTAACAGATAGACACACACACAGATAGACACACACACAGATAGACACACACACAGATATAGACACACACACACACAGATAGATAGATCGTTTGTTGACCACAGAAAAATATACACACACAGATAGATAGTTTATTGATTAAAGACAAAAAACACACACACACGACCATCAAACTTAACAAACCCCTCGTAAATTTGGCTACTAAGAAGGTTCACCATCACCACCACCACCACCACCTGACACTCTGGCCTGTGGGTGAATCAAACTGCAGGGTGTTGTTGTTGTTGTGGTGTTGGTGGTGGTGGGTGGTTTGGGGGAGCGTGTGACCCCTGGAGGAGGACGAGGAATACAAAGGAAGTAGGCAATAGGCAACAGGAGGACGAGAAATACAATAGAATACTAAGGAATACAAAGGAAATATACAGTATAGACGACAGGAGGCATGGTGACTTTTTACGAGGTTACCTGATTATCTACAGCTAAACTATTTATATCGGTACCGTACTACTATTTTTGTTGAAGGAAATTATAGATAAAAAAACAAGGCTCCTTCTCACCCACCACTCCCACCGGATACCTTGGTTGGAAAAAATAGAAATGGAACCATATTTGTTATTAAGAGCAAACAAGTACATTTTTATTGGAAAGGGAGGATATGAAAAACAGAAAACATCTATCGTAAATCTAAGACTACTTTAAAAATATATACCGTACATAATAATGATTAGAAAGTTTTCCTGAAAAAATTATCAAATCTTACTTTGAAAGTATCTACCGTGTTTAAAGGAGGAGGAGGAGGAGAAGGAGGGGTGAGGAGGAAGAAGGGTAGGTGAAGAGGAGGAAGGAGGAGGAAGGATGATGATGAGGAGGAGGAAGAGGAAGAAGGGTAGATGAAGAGGAGGAAGGAGGAGGAGGAGGAGGACGAGGAAGAAGAGGAAAGAGAGTGGGTGAGGGGGTGGGGATGGGAGGTGAAGGGGGAGGACACTTATAGCTGATACCCAGGGAAAGTAACAGTACTGTGGCCTGACTTCTCTTCTCTCCTCTCTCTCTCTCTCTCTGTTATTCGTTTCGTTCGTTCATACTATCTCTCTCTCTCTCTCTCTCTCTCTCTCCAGAATCCTTAATAACAAAACCCTTTAAGGACCCTGTGATTGTGTATGAAAATTGGAGGCTTCTGCTGATTCCTCCAGACTATGCCACGAAACAAGCTCCTTCCATATATTTGTGTGTGTTTCGTGGCAATATTTGAAGGACTCATTTATCTCCAATTTTCTACTACTCTTAGGTTTCTCGCCCTTTCTCCTTCTCCTCCTCCTTAGGGTTTTGGCGCCCCTTCGACCCAAGCCACTAGCTTTCAGTTCTTCAACTGTCCCTCTTTTCTTTTTATTTCCTTCCTGCTTACTGTCACACTTTTTTCTGGCGCTATAGGACCTTGTTGTTGCGGCGCCTAATATCCATCAATCAAAATCCTCCTCCTCCTCCTCCTCAACCCCTTTCTCCTCCTCCTCCTCCTCCTTCTTCTCCTTCTCTTCCTCCTCCTCCTCCTCCTTCTTCTCCTTCTCTTCCTCCTCCTCCTCCTCTGGCCCCATAACCCCACACTGACATTCACAGCAACACCACAGGTGACATTTGAGTGGGAGTGGGAGTGGGTGGAGTGGGAGTGGGTGGAGTGGGATTGGTTGGAGTGGGATTGGTTGGTGGGAGCAGTGGGATGGAATGGGAGTGGGTAAAATGGGTAAAGTGGATGGAGTGTGAGTAGACAGAGTAGGATGGAGTGGGTGGAGTAGGATGGAGTGTGATCAATGGGATGGAATGGTAGTGGGTAGAATGGGTAGAGTTGGGTGGAGTGGCAGTGGAGTAGAGTAGAATGGAGTGTGAGTGGGTAGAGTAGGATGGAGTATATGTGGGTAGAGTAGGGTGGAGTGGCAGTGGGAGTGGGTGGTACGGTATTACTTGTACACGACCTCATCCCGCACCATGCAGGTCTTGTTAGGTCAGGCAGGCAGGCAGGCAGGCACCAATGGCTTTCTCTTCCTGGTGTGTGTGTGTGTGTGTGTGTGTGTGTGTGTGTGTGTGTGTGTGTGTGTGTGTGTGTGTGTGTGTATGTGTGTGTGTGTGTGTGTGTGTGTGTGTGTGTGTGTGTGTGTGTGTGTGTGTGTGTGTGTGTGTGTGTGTGTGTGTGTGTGTGTATGTGTGTGTGTGTGTGTCTTTTATAAATATAGACAATAGGAAATAGCCCAGTGGATTTGATGGCATGCTACCCAGAGAAACAACAACACCAATAGACTATAATGTTATTGTATTGGTCTTGAGAAGCAGGTGGTGTTAGAGAGATACGAAAGTTAATGGGGTGACAAAGAGCGTGGTGGTAATTAACTGATGGACAGCTGGAACAGGAAGTACCGGTATGTCAGGAAATAGATCTAGATTGACAAAAATAACGGTGCCTTGTTGCTTGGAATAGTTTGGAATAATCAGTTGCTCCAGATTACCAACACTTCACTTCCTCCTTAATTAAGTGATGGACAGGTGGAACAGGAAGGTGTGTGGGACATTGAGGGTGAGGTGGGGGTGGGGTTAAGGGGGGTGGGGTTAAGGGGGGTGGGGGTAGGCAGTGTATTGGGAGCAGCAGCATGTGGCGATTTAGGGGCAAAACGTGAGGGGTCAGTCTACCATCCAACCCAACCCAACCCATGCAACTCAACCACTTCCCTCCCTCAAACGGGACCCCAGGTTGTAATTGCTACCGTACAAACACACACACACACACACACACACACACACACACACACACACACACACACACGAGTGCTTACGTATAGGTCACCTCGTGTGGATTGTAAGGTCTGTTTTGGTCTATGTAGCTGTATGTACACAAAGTTGTGGTCAAGTTTCAAAACACATTTTAATTTTAATGTAAAATAAAAAGTTGGTAGGAAGATGATGCTGGGAGAGGATGGAGAGGTATAACAAAACATCATTACGATAAACACATAATTATAATAAATTTTGACATTAACAATAAACGATTTGACATGTCTTTATGACCACCACGAACGACAGTAAGTAGCAAAGTGTGTGTGTGTGTGTGTGTGTGTGTGTGTGTGTGTGTGTGTGTGTGTGTGTGTGTGTGTGTGTGTGTGTGTGTGTGTGTGTGTGTGTGTTCCAGTTCCTAATTATGTCGTGTTGGGTAAGGGAAGTGGGTAAGGCAGAACAACAGTTTGCTGAACCTTAACTTAAGAGCCATCCATCATACCCACTCACTCACTCATCCACTCACTTACTCACTCACCCTCCTACTCACTCACTCACTCACTCTTCACTGACGGGAGGAGGGGGCAGCGAGGGAGGAGGGGGCAGCGAGGGAGGTACTGGCATGATGGGAAAAGACAAGATCTATAATACGGTATTCTTGATCTTGGGAAAGGTTAGGTTAGATGCTTAGAACGGGAATGATGAACTTAATACATTCCAAGTCTAGAGGGTAATACCTAGCCTATAGTGCAAGACCAATAGATTAGTATTTTATTGGTCTTGGTACAGTGTTGATAAATCTGGAGCAGGCGATTCCTCCAAACTATTTCAAGCAACTGGACACCATTATTTACGTTACGTTTGCGCTGTTTTCTGGCATACTTTGGAGGAATCAAGGAACTTTATTGTACTAAACCTATGTGTACTATCTCCATAAGGACCCTGTGAGTGTGTATGAGAATTGGAGGCTTCTGATTCCTCCTGACTATGCCACAAAACAAGTTCCTACCATATAGGTGTGTGTGTGTTTGTGTTTCGTGGGATTATTTCAAGGACTCATTTATCTCCAATTTCCTTACTACACAAAGGGTACCTTAAGGTAACCCAGGGTGATGGTAGTTGTATTGAGAGAGAGAGAGAGAGAGAGAGAGAGAGAGAGAGAGAGAGAGAGAGAGAGAGAGAGAGAGCAGTAGGTGGGGGAGACAGACAGCCTAGACAAGTGAAGAAGTAAGGGTGAGTGGGTGGGTGGGTGGGTGGAAGAGGAGGTGGTACACAAGTTGGAGGCAGAGAAAAAAAAAGTGGATGGAGCAAAGGAGGGAGGGAGGCAAGACGGGGTGGGGGCCAGGTCAGAAAGGGGGGTAGAGATGGGAGGGCATTTGAAGGAGATTTCTGACGGTGCCTGGGTCAAGTTAAGTTGTCGGGTTTAGTTCTGACATTTTTGGAGATTATGATTCCTTCTAATTATTCCAGGCAACAGAATACCATTATATTTCTTTATATGGGTGTGTTTTCTGGCATACTTTGGAGGAATGAAGGCGCTGTAATGTACCAAAAGTATACTCTCCCCTTAAGTTGTCGGGTTTAGTCCACCAAGTCTACCAACATTCTTAGACTATAGATTCGGACTTCCTTTCTTTATTAAGTTTAGTGTAATTATTGGGGTTATAATTTTCGATACCTACATAGATATTTGACTCTTGTTTTCATGTTTTTTTATGACGTTTGATCATTTTTGATAACGGTATACGTAGAGGTGATTACAGAAGCAGATATTTGACCATTATATTCATGTGCTTTGTTGACATTTCTAGTTTGATCATTTTAGATAACAGAACACATAGAAGTGAATGAAGTAGTATTTATTTAACCCTAGATTTTAATGTGTTCTTTCGACGTTTGTTTCTCTTTTGATTACTGATGACCTGTTTGCACCCTTATCCCAAACTAAAGCTAAGAGCAGTTTAAGGGACCCTGTGATGTAGTCAGAAAATAGGAGGTGAGTGAGTCCTTCAAACATTGCCACGAAACACCACCCATACTGAAGGAGCCTGTTTCGTGGCATAGTCAGGAGGAACCAAAAGCCACCAAGTTTCATACACGATCATAGGGTCCTTCAGGGGGTGCGGGAATAGGGGGACAGGCTTGGGGAGGTTTTAGGGGGGTGAGGGAGTAGGAGGACAGGCTGGGAGGGGGGGGGGTTAGGGGGTGCGGGAATAGGTTACAGGCTTTCTACCCCCCCAAACCTGTCTCCCTATTCCCGCACCCCCCCCCCCAAGCCTGTCCATCTACTCCCGCACCCTCTTAACCCTTTCTCCTCCGCCCTAAGTTTAAGAAGTGTAATATACTCCTAGACGGCACTTGTAAACGGTAAGGTAACTATGGTTCCACACAACTTCAACTAATGAAAGACTACATCTGCATAACAACTACACCCACAGAACCACGCTTATATAACTTCCCCTGCACACACACACACCGTAGCATCCCAACAACAACAACAACACACACACATACGTAGCACCCCAACTACACACAGACACACCGTAGCATCCCAACCACATACGCACACACACACACATATCGTAGCATTCCAACCACACACACACACACACACACACAAACAGCAGCTTCCCAACTACAAATCTCCACATCTATACACACCAACACACACAACCATTAGTACTCCAAAACCAAATGCAAATACCTGCCAACGGCCCTATACGTGTATCAACACAAGAAGGACCCTCTAACTCGTATATGAGACTTGGTTGGTGGCTTCTGATTCCTCCTGATTATGCCACGAAACAAGCTCCTTCAATAAACAGTTCAGTAGGTGTGTGTGTGTGTTTCGTGGCAATGTTTGAAGGACTCGCTAACCTCCAATAATTATTTTTCGACTACATCATAATTATACAAGGTCCCTGAACTGTAACCCCTTGTAGCTGTAAGACTCAACAATATCTTCGTGTCATGTACGGTACTGTGAATTTTGTAATGCATCTGATTAGTTAAATTTGTAAATAAATATATAATAACTTTTGATGATGCGTTCACCATTCTTCAAAGACTTCATAATAATAATAATACAAAGGTATTTCATGACTATACATGTACACTTTCAATGGTATCCTTCCTATACACACTATTTCCAAAGCAGGAGCGTGCATGGGCAGAGGAATAATGAATTATCTCTCGTGCATAGCTAATACAAACATCCTTTCTGTTTCTATCTTTGTGTCTGTCTGTCTCACTCTCTCTCTCACACACACAGCAAATTTCCTTGTATTCTCTCTCTCTCACAGCAAATTTCCCCTGTATTCTCTCTCTCTCTCTCTCTCTCTCTCTCACACACACACACAGTTCTGCTCACGCCCTAAGTTGACCCGCCCATCCTTCCTTCCTCACAAACCACCCACCCACCAGACCCTCACCTTCAAACTCACCCCGCCCACTCCTCACGCCCCAGACCTCCCTCTCTCGTTACCTTCTCACACTAACAGCCCTGCCCTCCCTTCACGCCCTCTAACTGCCCTCCACCTGCCCTCCTCTCAAGTCCCCTGCAGATGCTGTGGCCTCACCTCACGCCCCTAGCTCACCCTCCCCTCCCCAACACCTAGGTAACCCCCCCACCCCTTCCCAAACCTTCCATGTCCCAAATTACCAAGCCCTTGTCTCACTGACGCTCACCTCTCTCTCTCTCTCTCTCTCTCTCTCTCTCTCTCTCTCTCTCTCTCTCTCTCTGAATCTACGATATAATATTATGCATCTATCTATATCAATAATATTCTTGGCTCCCAGGTATAGATGGAAACAATTATCTCTGTGTTACTGAAGGTAGAGTATTTATGTGTCTGTGTACATAAAAAAGATAAACAGAAAATATTCCTTCGATAATTCTAACAGTTAAAATCTATAAAAAACAGATACAATTTCTTCCTTCGATAATAATAATTTTTAACGAGACTTGGCAGACAGACAGACGTATGCTCAGATTGAAGAGGAGGTTAGCTTAGGGTAAGGTAGGTAGACTAGGCTATCTGGGTCAAGTACTCCACATCTCACATCAACACTCTCATCAACAGCAGAAACCTGACCCACACACACACCTTAACACCAACCAACCAGCCAGCCAGCCAGAAAGAAACGGCCTCTCCTGGGTACCGTAACAACCTCTCAACCTATAGTGTCCTCACCCACCTAAGACCAACCAGAAAGAAACAGTCCATTGGTACCTTAACAATCTTTCAATGGATGATGTGTTTAATATATAGCCTAATCGTCTTGACACACATTTGACCAACCAGAAATATACAGTCCCTCGGTACCGTAACAATCTCTCACTGGATGATGTGTGTTACGGTTGTCTAGAGTATGAAACGTAATATGAGAAACATTAACTCTTATTTACATACACATTAGACCAACCAGATAATAATTATAAACAACTCCTCGGTACCGTAACAATCTCTCAACCTAGATGATGTGTTTAGTACAGAAATGTCCTGACCCACTTTAGACCCACCAGAAAGAAACAGTCCCGGTGGCCTAGATAGATTCCGTAGTGTTCCGAGATGTAATTCAAACTTCTATGGATGAAATTAGGAGACTGTAGTAGCAACTTTTAACCCAATTTCTCTTGATATAGAATATAGAGGATAAAATGTTCAGCTCACACGATGCTTCCAAGGATTCAAGGATATCTAATAACCTGATCAAATTTTACCCTATCAAACCGAACCTAACCTAACCAAATCTTTCAAACTAAGCCTAAAATGACCCGATCAAATCCAACTTAATTATACTATCCTACTTTAAGCTAAATAATGAACCCTCTTACAAATATTAATTAAAGATCAAAACAAAACAAAAAACAATTGACCTCCCTGTACTACGAGAGACTTGGAATGTCCTATACTGGCTGGGTAGTGTATGGAACGAAGATCACTGACACAAGGCGAAGGAATATGAACTTTCTCTGACAGTGACCGCAGGGAAGAGAAGGAGGTCCCGTTACTCTCAGCGGTGACGGTGGTGGTGGTGGTGGTGGGTGCATAGATAGATGGATGGATGGTTGATGGTTGGTTGTTGCTGGGAAGGGATGAGTGGTATGTGAAAGGTATGTGTATATGTATTTATGTTGTGGAAGGTAGGTGGAAGGTAGGTGGAACAGCGGTGTGTGTGTGTGGTAGGTAGGTAAACAAACACCATAAGAACACAGAGATAATCACAGCAGGAAAATGTGAAAAAGATAGATGAAGTGAGAGAGATATATAGAGAGAAGTAAATGAGTGAGAGAAATAAACAACAAACCATGGAGTCAGGGAGGGAGGGTGGGATGTGTGTGTGTGTGTGTGTTCTGACCGGGTCACTAAGGAAGGTCACAACAACAACACCACTACTACTACTACGGGTACTGACTCATGATGCACCCCAGTCCCAGTGCACGTCAGTCCCAATTCCGGTCCTCTTCCTCTTCCTCCTCCTCCTCCACCTCCACCTCCTCCTCTTCTTCTTCTTCTTCTTCTTCCTTCCCACCAACACAAGTAATAATGTTCAACGTGCACTCATTTGTATCTATAAAGCGCCCATGTGATGTCAGAAATTTGAAGGTTAGTGAGTCCTTCAAACATTGCCACGAAACACCACCAACATTAAAGGAGCTTGTTTCGTGGCATGTAGGCTAGTCAGGAGGAATCAGAAGCCACCAGGTCCCATACACGTTCACAGGGTCCTTAAGTGAAGGAAAGTTATTAATAAAAGATTAACATTACTCCTCTAATTAATCAACCAACTTCGAGATGTGTACTTCTTCTGTAGCAAAAAGGTCTTGTTGTTCTGTATTACACAGGGAAGAAGTTTTCGAAAGCAACTGTATGTACAGCCACAATCAAATATCCACCGACACTTTCCTATCTATCGTAGTAAATATCTTGGCAATAAAGAACAACACATGTATGAATTTGCAACACCTCATAATTGTAATTGAGGGGGTTGAGTTGACATAAAAAAAAAGTGTTGTATTTTGGTATGATACAGACTTATATACACAATGGAAGGAAAGTGTTGGTGGCTATTTGATTGTGGCTGTTGTATCCTGCAGGTTCTATAACAAAGAGTATTAGTCATGTCCGGGAGGCGACTAAAAGGGGACTTTCACTGTTACCATTTGTGTTTACTATTTGTCCCACCTCTCAATCACAGTCTTCCTCTGGCGCCATATGACTTTGCTGTAGCGGGGCCTATCAATCAATTAGTCCTCTCCGGGAAGGCTGTCAATCCCACCATGCACAGGGCCGTATGCAAGAATATTTATGGGGTTGATGATGGTGTGGTACGATGATTCTGTTATGTATTCTATGCCATTTAAGCTGTTAACATTTAATTGGTGAGAAATCATGCAGAGTAGGTGGAACATAATAGAGGGACATTATACAATCTTTCACCTACAATGACACCTTCCCCACACAGTGTTACCAGCTCAGATGATATAAACATTTGGGGAAGTGGTCGTGAATTAATTTTACGAGCTCGAGTGCACACCAAGGTCACTAATAACTGTAGCCACTTATTTTTAGGAGTCAAACAGGGACACACCCATCTTTTTCCCACTGATTAAGAGGGTAATTTCCCACTTGGTAGTACAGCCATGATCAAATATCCATGCACCGACATTGTCCTTCCATCGTAGTAAATGTTTTGATAATAAAGAACAACACGTGTATGATTTTGCAGCACCTCATGATAATAAATTTAGAGGGTTGAGTCGACGTAAGGTGTTGTATGATTATATTTTGATATGATTATTTATAATTTAATGGAAGGAAGGTGTCTGTGGTTATTGGATTGTGGCTGTACAATACAACGTTACAACTTACAATACAACTTTTGGTAATCTGCTACATCTAAAATTTCATCACACGTTTTGTACTGAACTGCAAGAATGACGAAAGACAGAACAATGCCATATAGAATGTCCACGAACCACGGGGGCTGAAACACGACAATAAAAACCTCTCTTTAAGGGTCCCAGTGATGTAGTCAGAAAATTGAAGGTAAATGAAATATGGAAAGAGCTTGTTTCGTGGTATTAGAAGCAACCAATTAGAAGCATCCAATTTTCATACACGATCACAGGGTCCTTAACACAGTAACAAAGGTATGAGTGTGTGTGTGTGAGAGAGAGAGAGAAAAAGAGAAAGAGAGAGATGGAGTGTGTGTGCGTGAAAGAGATGGAGTGTGTGTGTGTGAGTGAGAAATAGAGAGAGTGTGTGTGTGTGAGAGAGAGATGGTGTGTGCGTGAAAGCGTGTGTGTGTGTGAGAGTGAGAAAGAGATGGTGTGTGTGTGTGTGTGTGCGTGTGTGCGTTCGTGGTCAGGGAGGGGGTACATGGGTTTACGGTCACAACCTCACCACCACCACCACCACCACCACAACCCGGAAATTGTGTCAGTGTTACGTAATCTCCGTGAGTGGTTTAGAGGGTGGAGTGTGCGTGTGTAGGTGTGATTACGTCTGATGGATGTGTTTGATTTGAATGAGGTTAAGTGTGTGTGTGTGTGTGTGTGTGTGATTTGGATGAGGTTACGTGTGTGTTATGTTGTGTGATTTGAATGAAGTCACGTGTTTGTGTGTGTGTGTGTGTGTGTGTGTGTGTGTGTGTGTGTGTGTGTGTGTGTGTGTGTGCTTGCTTGTGAAAATCAGGGCCTAGGTAAAAGGTTCCAAGCAGCCAATAATAATACATCCAGAGTCAGAACATAATAAAAGAAACCTTAATTTATTTGCAAACTCAACGAATTATTATTGGTATAGATTGTGTGTGTGTGAGGACGAGTCAGTCAGTCAGTCGCTCAGTCACTCAGGCAGGCAGTCAGTCAGTCATTCAGGCAGGCAGGCAGTCAGTCAGTCAGTCAGGGTGTCAATCAGTCAGTCACTCAGGCAGGCAGGCAGGCAGGCAGGCAGTCAGTCAGGCAGGCAGGCAGGCAGGCAGGCAGTGAGTGAGTGAGTCAGTAGCTTGCCACACCTTGCCCTCCAACCAGTAGAAAACTTGTAGACTGGAATCACAGACAGACTACCAGAAACAAAATGATGATCAAGGTCTCTATCAAAATATAATCACACACACATACATTCATTCATTCATACAGATTTACACTTGTGGAAGGAGTTTGTTTCGTGGCATGGTCAGGAGGAATCAGAAGCCTCCAATTTTCATACACACGTTAATGGGATTTGGTGGGGGTGCTTCAGGGGTTAATTACCTGGAGGAAGGTCGTACTGAGTTACATGGTGATCTTGTTGTGTGTTACGTCATCCACAACAACAACAACAACAACAACAACAACAACAACAGCAACAACAACAACAACAACAAGACCAGTAATAGTTTTCATCATCTCTCCCTAAGGGGCATGTAATTTATTTTATTTTTTTCTCGACAACTTGTGGATATATATATATATATATATATTTTACATAACATAAATGCATATGATTATACAGAATATGTATTGTTCGTATGTACTGCGCGAGTAAATAGTGTATAATTATGTTTGCATGAAATAGTCAGAAAGTTGGAGGTAAATGAGTCCTTCACATAATTATTACCTCGAAACACACACACAATTATATAAAAAGGAACTTGTTTCATGGTATATTCAGGAGGAATTAGAAGCCTCCAAGTTTCATACACGATCACAGAGTCTTTAGTATACAACAACATATTCAAGAATAAAGGGGCAATTTTGGAGGCAAACAGGGAATTTTCTGAAGTTAAAAGATATAGGGAATGTAAAGTTACCCGTGAAGACCACTATAAAGTTCACATGAAAATAATAACACAGAGAAGAACAATTTATCACCAACATTTGACCACATAAATCATAATAATAACAGCAACACAAAACCACAACTTGGAAAGAACAAAACAAAACAAAAAACACGTCTGTTGCATAAGGTAGGTAACCCGAAGGATGTCCAGAGGGTTAAACATAAACTACACAAACGAGCTGGTACATTTGCGACCTCGTACTTTTAATGTTTATGTCATTTGAGCTGGTAACACTGACTGGGGGGGGGGGAGGAATCAGAGTAGGTGGATCTTGTTGTTGTTTATGTCGTTTGAGCTGGTAACACTGACTGGGGAAGGAATTAGAGTACAGTAGGTTGTTGTTATTGTTGTTGTTTATGTCATTTGAGCTGGTAACACTGACTGGGGAAGGAATTAGAGTACAGTAGCCTAGGTGGTTGTTGTTGATGTTATGTCGTTTGAGCTGGTACCACTGACTGGGGAAGGAATTAGAGTACAGTAGGTGGTTGTTGTTATTTATGTCATTTGAGCTGGTAACACTGACAGGGGAAGGAATTAGAGTACAGTAGCCTAGGTGGTTGTTGTTGTTGTTATGTCGTTTGAGCTGGTAACACTGACTGGGGAAGGAATTAAGAGTACAGTAGGTTGTTGTTGTTGTTTATGTCATTTGAGCTGGTAACACTGACTGGGGAAGGAATTAGAGTAGGTGGTTGTTGTTGTTGTTTATGTCATTTGAGCTGGTAACACTGACTGGGGAAGGAATTAGAGTACAGTAGGTGGTTGTGGTTGTTGTTGTTTATGTCATTTGAGCTGGTAACAATGACTGGGGAAGGAATTAGAGTACAGTAGGTGGTTGTTGTTGTTGTTCATGTCATTTGAGCTGGTAACACTGACAGGGGAAGGAATGAGAGTAGGTGGTTGTTGTGTTTGTTGTTGTTGTTTGGTGTTGGAGCTCGTCAATGTGGCTACTCAATTAAAGTGTATTACCGTATCCCCTTAAAATGGTTAGTGTTTATCCATATGAGATGACCTCCTAACCAGCCAATAATATATACCCCAAGTTACATGAAGGGAAAGACAAAATGAAGCTTGATAATAGTTTAGAGTTCTCAGTAGTCATTTTCTTCACAATAAAAACAAATATTAACTCTTTAAAATAACCGTGTGAATATCAAAAATAACCCACAATACAGATAAGTGGTTGTAGCTCATTCATACAAATTATATATATAACAACTGAGTTTAAAAGGGAAAGGCTTAGTTTGTATACTCTGGGTTCAATAGAGCGTCTTGATTCCTCCAAAGTATATCAGGAAACAGGACCCCACATGAACAATATTAACGGTGTAGTTGTTTGGTGGAATCAGTTGCTCCAAATTTGCCAGCCAGCACTGTAATTTCTCCTTAACGGACCCTGTGATGTAGTCAGCAAATTGGAGATAACCGAGTCCTTCAAATATTGCCACCAAACACACACACACACACTTATATGGAAGGAGCTTGTTTTATGGCATGGTCAGGTGGAATTAGAAGCCTCCAATTTTCATTCACGATCACAGGGTCCTTAATGGTTGTCCCGAGGCTGTCACGTGTCTAGCCAACCAGAGTTTCCCACTACTCGACAAGGCTGGGTTACCTCGATCAGGAAATTTGCGGTGTATAAATATTTTCCTCGCAGGTGCACTCTCTACCAAGCCTAGCCTCAAGATCCAACCAGACATTTGGATCTTGCCTCGCCTATACTCTATCCATGAACACTCTTCGCCTAGCAGGGGTTCGTTCGTGAGTTGAAGAGGCCTTGTATGTACACCCGAGCTCGTAAATTTAATTCGCGACCATGTATTTAGATGTTTATGTCATTTGAGCTGGTAATATTTATTTGGGGAGGAATCAACAGAGAAAGAGGATGTTTATGCCATTTAAGCTGGTAACATTTATTTGGGGAGGAATCAACAGAGAAGGAGGATGTTTATGCCATTTAAGCTGGTAACATTTATTTGGGGAGGAATCACAGTAGGTGAAACATAGTAGAGGGACATGATACAATATTTTATGCACCTACAATAACAGACACCTTCCCCACACAGTGTTACCAGCTCAGATGACATAAACATTTGGGGACGTGGTGGCGAATTTACGAGCTCGAGTGTAGCCTACATCCCGAACCCGTCAAGAGAGTGAACCATTATTATCTATCCAGCCAGTCTGACACACTTCTATAGCCTACCCAACCTACCTACCAACCAACATACCAACCAACCAACCTACCTACCAACTTACCAACCAACCTACCTACCTACCTATCAACCAACCAACCTACCTACCTACCAACTTACCAACCAACCTACCTACCTACCTGCCTATCAACCAACCAACCTACCTACCAATCAACCAACCATCCTACCAACCAACCAACCAACCAACCAACCTACCTACCTGCCTACCAACCAACCTACCTACCAATCAACCAACCAACCTGCCCCTCTTGTTCGACGCTACACTAGGCTACACTTGGCAAGTACTGGATATATTTCGTGGTGTCGGTGCAAGCATATGGTGCTGAGAAGAGAAAGACATTTACTGTATATACATGGTGGAGTAATGAAGGCAAAGCAAATGGTGGAGAGAAAAACAAACAAATGGTGGAGAGGAAGACTTTTAAATGGAGAATAGGAAGCTAGCAAATGTTGGAGAGGACAAGAAGCAAATGGTGGAGAAAGCAAGCAAGCAAATGGTGATGAAAGCAAGCAAATGGTGGAGAAAGCAAGCACATGGTGGAGAGGAAGTATGAAGGAAATAGAAGGGAAAGAAGGGAATGAGAGAGAAAACCATGAGTGAGAAAGGAAGGAAAGAAGGGAATGAGTAAATATGAAAAGAGAGAGAGAAAAAAAGTATAAAAGGAAAGGATGGAAGGTGAGGTAGAAAGGGTTGGGGAAGGGAGTAAAGAATGGAATGAAGAAGGGAATGATGGACAAAGGAGTAAATAGGAAGGTGAAGGGGAGAAGGGAGGGAGGAACCAGGCCACCCGTCCGACCGGTTCTGTATGTGTGTGTGTGTGTGTGTGTGTGGTGCAACTCATATGTCCACACACGTTTCTCTGTGTGTGTGTGTGTGTGTGTGTTTGTGTGTGCGCGTTGCAACACACACACACAAGATTAAAACGTGTGTAGTTAAAAAAAATGTAAACAATGAAGCACACACACACACAATTATTAAGAGTGCATGTGGTAAAAATAAGCATAAACAGTGAAATACACACACACACACACACACAAAAAAAAAAAGATTTAAGGACGTGTGGTTAAAAAAACGTAAATATTCACACACACACACACACACACACAAGTATATTTGAGGATGCATGTAGTGAATCATTTAACTATAGCCTATTGTATTAAAGAGAGAAAGAGTTGATCAGGAATAAACACAATATGTCAACGAAGATAAGTCGATGAGAAACATTTACCAAGAACACACACAACAACACAAAGAGAGAAAGAGTTACTAAGAGTCAGTCACGAAACATACATGAGTCCTTCGAAGATTGCTACGAAACACACACACACACACACACACACACACACCTATAGGGAAGGAGCTTGTTTCATGGCATAGTCAGCAGGAATCAGAAGTCTCCAATTATCATACACGATCACATACACTTAAGGGGAAAGTTTTGTGTTGGTAAATCTGGAGCAACTGAACCCTCCAAACTATTCCAAGAAACAGAACACCACCATTATTTTTGTTCATCTGGTTCTGTTTCCTGGCATATTTTGGAGGAAGCAAGACACTCCAATGTACCAAAAAAAGAATTACCACCTAAATTAAGGGGAGATTATTTTTATTAATGAATTGGAAGGTGTGTGATTATTTTAAAGTATATACCATGAAACAAATCCACTATTGGTAACACTGGAGGCGTCAGTTTTCTGGTATATATAGTTAGTAGGAATTAATAGCCTTCCAATTTACCAAACATAAGAATCTCCCTTTAATCTAGTTAGTAGGAATCAGTATATATATTACAGCCTTCCAATTTACCAAACATTAGAATCTCCTCGTAATTTAGTTAGTAGGAATTAGTAGCCTTCCAATTTATCAAACATGAAAATCTCCTCTTAATTAAAGTTTCCAATCATCTGACATAAAAGTGAACTCCTTTTCAACATCTACTGTATCCTATATCTCACAACAGCTGGGGCTCCTGTAAATACCCGATCATGAGGCTCTTCCCAGCACACGTGGAGAGTTATAATAGCTGGTGTGTGACTGTACTGTGCATTACTCAGCGGGACAGAAGAGGAAGGCCATCATGTAGGTTGGTGGTTGTTGTCTTGGGATAAATACACCACTAACCCCGAACAAACAATGGGCCACTCTCGTCACGGGAACATAAAGGGGTTGGGGGGCTATCCTGGCTACACAGTGAAGGTGAAGGTGTGTGTGTGTGTGTGTGTGTTGAGGATTTGTTTGTGTGTGTGTGTGGAGGAATTGTGACTGTACGTGTGTGTGTGTGTGTGTGTTGAGGATTTGTTTGTTTGTGTGTGTGTGTGTGTGTGTGTGTGTGTGTCTGTGTTGAGGATTTGTTTGTGTGTGTGTGTGGAGGAATTGTGACTGTACGTGTGTGTGTGTGTGTGTGTGTGTGTGTGTGTGTGTGTGTGTGTGTGTGTGTGTGTGTGTGTGTGTGTGTGTGTGTGTGTGTGTGTGAAGATAAGAAACACTCACGGACACACGGAATAAACAAACATATACCGGTATTTACCTCACACACAAATACAAACAAATAAACACACACACACACACGAGAGCAAACAACAAAATTCGAATATAAATATGCATAATAATGTCATCACAACACATATATACATTCGAATACAAATAATAATAATAAAAGTAATAAACAATAATAACATTAGATGAAATGAACACACTAAAAAAATCTATATATATATATATACGAATCAAAATCTATATACAAACACGAACCAAAAGTGTATAATAATGAGGTAGATAATAATAACAGTATAGAGAACTGTTATTACTGTCTCTCTCTCCATATACACCTGTGAACCAAAAGTGTATAATAATGAGGTAGATAAGAATAACAGTATAGAGAACTGTTATTACTGTCTCTCTCTCCACATGCACCTGTGAAGGACTGATGTGGGTTTGTTCGTCCCAGTGCTGTGTTGAGAAGCAGGTCAGGAGGGTTGAGTTGTCAGCCAGTGTGTGTGTGTGTGTACGATGGCAGAGGAGTCAAGCACCTCTTCCTTCTCTCTCTCTCTCTCTCCAACTTCTACTCGCTTTCCCTACCCCCAATCTCTCCCTTTCACTCTCCCTACCCCTGTCTCCCTCCCTCATTCCCTACCCCTGCAAGCACTTCCCCCCACCTCTCTCTCTCTCTCTCTCTCTCTCTCTCTCTCTCTCTCTCCTACCAAACCCCCTCGATCACCCCGTGTGGACCGTAAGGTCTGTTGTGGTCTGTGATTCTATGTAACTCTATGTAACTCCCTATCCCCAATCTCTCCCTTCTAGTCTCCCTACCCCTCTCTCTCGCTCTCGCTCCACCTCTCCCTCTCACTTTTTCATACTCCAAACCCTCTCCCTCTCAATCTCTCTCACACTTCATGCATGGTCCACACAATCACCATCATAACAACAGCAACAACAACATTCATATTGACGTAACGCAGAATATACATAATAAACTCACTAACACACCACCACTACTATATACTAACTACTACATCGGCAACACACACACACATACACACTCGTCTACCACACCACAGAGATTACTTTATACGGTACCGTAGTCTAAGAGTAATCCCAGGTTCATGTCAGGTTAATTAAGGGGAGATAGGCTACGGTACTGTTGGTGATGAATTCAACATCTGTGATTCCTTCAAAGTATGTCAGGAAACAGACGCCGTCAATGGTATTCATATAATTATAGAGGGTCTGTTTCGTGGCATAGTTTGGTGGAATTACAGACCTTTTAATGTACCAACGAAAAAATCTCCTCTTAATTAAGTGGGCAAGGCAGTCAGGCAGGCAGGGATGCAGACTAATATCTCCTATTCAACCATGCAAGGCAAAAAGGCAGACGGGTGAAAATCAGGTCAGGAATGCAAGCAGGCAGGCAGGCAGGTAGGCAGACGAGTATTTACCAAGGCAGAAAGGTAGATGCATGAAAAACAGGGCAGGTAGGTAAGTATGAAGGCAAGCAGGCAGGTAAGTAGGTAGACAGACGAGTATTTACCAAGGCAGAAAGGTAGAGGCATGAAAAAGAGGGCAGGAAGGCAGGCAGACAGGCAAGCAGGCAAGTAAGTAGGTAGGCAGACGAAAACAGGGCAGGAAGGCAGTGAGGCAGGCAGTAGGGCTTGTGGTTAGTTGGTGGGTTCCCGGACGGTGGTGACGTAATCGTTGGGAAATTGGTTTATCTGGTTACCTTCACTCGAGAGATGGACCAGTTTTAGTGTAGGCGTAGATGTGTATATAGAAGGATGTGTGTGTATATAGAAGGATGTGTGTGTATAGCAGGATGTGTGTGTATATAGAAGGATGTGTGTATAGCAGGATGTGTATAGAAGGATGTATGTGTATAGGAGAAGATAAATGTAAGAACAGGATGTGTGGGTGGAAAGAAGTGTAACAGGAGTGAAGTGTAGCAGGAGAAGTTTTATTAGGAGATAAGTGTAGGAACAGGATGTGTGTAGTAGGAGAGAAGTGTAGGAACAGGATGTGTGTAGTAGGAGAGAAGTGTAGGAACAGGATGTGTGTAGTAGGAGAGAAGTGTAGGAGGAGGAGGTCGAGGAGAAGAAATAGGGAAGAGGAAGGTAGGTAAAGGAGAGAAGTGTAGTAGGAGGAGGAGGAGGTGGTGGTCGAAGAGGAGAGAGAGGGGGACGAGGATAAGAAATAGGGAAGAGGAGAGTAAAGGAGGGAAGTGTATAGGAGGACGGGAGGAGGGGGACGAGGAGGAGAGAGAGAAAACGAGGATAAGAAATAGGGAAGAGGAGAGTAAAGGAGGGGAGGAGGAGGAGGAGGAGGGGGACGAGGAGGAGGAGGAGGAGGGGGACGAGGATGAGAGAGAGGGGGACGAGGATAAGGAATGACGAGGCAGACCCAGACCCTCACGACTCCTGGACAGAAAGTAAACAAGACGAGGAAAAATGTCAGGGTAATGTGAAGGAGTGGGAGAAGAAGGAGAAGGAGGAGGGAGTGAGGGAAGGACAAGGGAACCCAGAGCTCAGACGGAGGTGAAAAGGCGAGTTGTAGTAGTAGTAGTAGTAGTAGTAGTAGTAGTAGTAGTAGTAGTAGTAGTAGTAGTTGTGGTTGTAGTAGTAGTAGTAGTTGTGGTTGTAGTAGTAGTAGTAGTAGTAGTAGTAGTAGTAGTAGTTGTGGTTGTAGTTGTAGTTGTAGTTGTAGTAGTAGTAGTAGTAGTAGTAGTAGTAATAGTAATAGTACCGTAGTAGTAGTAGTACATATTTAATAATAGTAATAGTAGTAGTAGTGGCCTAATATAGAGGATGGTATGATAGTAAACAGGGAATTAACGATGGAATTAAAACCACAAACACAATGGTAAGAACACACAAAACAACAGATTAAAATACCATCAACCCTGGAAAAAAAAAAAAAAAAAAAAAAAAAAAAAAAAAAACTGGCCATCACAAGCCAATGATAGACTGGTAACAAAATGGGGGAAGAGGGAAATGGGAAGGGGGGGAGGGGAGTGGGGAGGGGGGTTAGGGGGCAATTTTGAGCAGCTGCACAAGCGATGATGGATGAGGAATGGAAGGGGCTTAAATGAGAGGATAGAGTCTTGAAGGAGTATAATATTATGTAAGGGATAATTGCCACAAGTTGAGAGTACTGGGAGCTGGAAGGAAGAGGAGGAAAAAATAAAAGGAGGAATAGGAAGGGGAAAAAGAGTAAAAGTAGTGGGAGGCAGAAGTGGAGGAAGGGAAAGTAGGAGTAGGAGGAAGTGGAGGAAAAGGAGTAGGAGTAGGATGAAGTGGAGGAAAAGGAGTAAGAGTAGGAGGAAGGGGAAGATTAAGTGGAGGAAAAGGAGGAGTAGGAGGAAGAGGAAAATGAGTAGCAGGAAAAGGAGTAGAAGGAGGAAAAGGAGTAGAAGGAGGAAAAGGAAGACTAGGAAAAGGAGTTGAAAGAAATAAAGACAGGAGGTCGAGAGATGAAGGAACAGAGGAAAGAGCAAGGTGGAACAAAACAGAATGAATTGAGGAGAGGAAAGGCTTGGGAGACGAGGAAGGAGTGTAAGATGTGAAAGGAAAACCTGCATGGGAGAAGAAACTTGAAGGAGTAAAATTAGGAAAATGGTGGATATTGTAAGGGATAAAAAGGGAAAGAGAGACAGAGGTTGGTAGGTTGGTTGGTTAGTTGGTTGGTTGGTTGGTTGGTTGGTTGGGTGGTTGGTTGGTTGGTTGGTTGGTTGGTTAGTTAGTTAGTTAGTTGGTTGGTTGGTTGGTAGGGTGAAAATATCGACCCAATAAAATAATAATAGAACATGGTATAAGGTAATGGTTAGCTTACTGTACTATTTTTTTATAGGCCTATCAAAGACAAACCTCGTGTCGCTGTCTTGTCCAATATTTTATATATATAACTTGTGAAACATAATGAAAGCACAACTATATAGTAACGTTCGTGCCCAGTATGTTTAGTCAATCAGATTTCACGACGACACGAATTTTGTGTTTTTGATAACGACTCGAATTCTATATCAATCTGATGGTATCTGTCTAATATCAACCCTTAATACACAAAGTCGTGAAATCAATGGTCTGAAAAAAAGTTGGTTTCACGCCAAGTTTCCCGGGTCGCCATCCCACTGGTACGAGGATAGAAGGAAGGGAGGAAGGGAGGAAGGAAGGATGGCTGAAGGTCGTTCACTTGGTGCTTAGTGCATGTTGGTGCCACTCTGTGAAGGTGACCTCTTCCAGGATAGAGGAGAGAGAGAGAGAGAGAGAGAGAGAGATGATGAGACATAACTAAGTAAAAGTGGGAAAGAGTAAAAGAAACAATGCCAGAGAAGGGAAAGATAGGCAATATTGGAGGAAGGGAAGGGGACTGGAGGAGTAAGATAAAGGGGAGGGACAGAGAGAAGGGGAGGGACAGAGAGAAGGGGAACGAAGAGAGGAGAGGTGAGGGAAGGTCTAGGATAAAAGAGAGAGAGGGAGGGAGGGGGTTGAAGCAAGGCCAAGGTCACCAGCAGCATCATCATCACCACCTACCCACACACACACACACACACACACACGTCGAGTTCTTCCAGCCACAACACGCACCCTCATACCTACTACTACCAGGGTTCATGTTGATATCTACATGAACCCTGTCTGTCTACTAGGCTACCCACACCATTAGAGTCCAGTATTCTATTGGTCTTGATGCCTAGGCCTACTCATTTTATACCATGGGCCTACTCATTTTATACCATGGGCTTACTACTATATAGACCCCTGTTGTCCCTCTCTTGAGTCTCCTCCTCCACAAACCATCTTCTTACCTGACAAAACCTGCTGGTCACATTCAAACTCACACACACTATCAATCTTAAACTATCTTACTATCTTACAATCTTACTATCCCCTTAAATAAGTCGACCTGATTTAAGTTTTCTCCCCCCATTAACTTAACCTAACCTAACCTAACCTAACCTAACCTAAGATAACTTAACCTAACCAAACCAAACCTAAGCTAAGCTAAGCTGCGGATATGTCAAGTGTTGCTCTGACTGGGAAAGTAAACAACATATGTAAATCAGTGACCGTACACGTTACTCAAGAGGTCGGAAGGTGGATGTGTGTGTGTGTGTGTGTGTTCCACCTATAGTGACTCAATATCCACTAACGAGGTTTTTAGCTCCGGCCTAAGCCGAGAGCTCTAGGTCTCATCGTAATTATTATTCTTGTTCTTCTTGGGGCGACCACTTCTTAAAAGCGGTTCAACTGATTCACTCACTCACTCACTCACTCACTCACTCTCTTCCTCCCATCCATTTTATTTTTCCGACATCGAATCATTTATCCGAGGGGTTCACCCTCAATAAAAAGGGTTCATTTTCAAAATTTCAATATAACCAAATGAATACGAAAATCCAGATAAAACATAATTATTATTTTTGAGACCTTTACATATGGATATTTTATTATTTCACTTGAATCATTAAGAGCCGAAGCTTTTGAAGGGTTTTCCTTCATATTCTTGTTCTTACCACCTTTAAAATATCTTCTTTTCTGACTTTCTTTATATTGTGTTATTGAGATGCAATATATTAATTTTAGGTTACACTCCTTCCTCTCTCCCTCCAGTCCTCATTCCCTTCATTTATCAGAGTTTTCCCTCCTCCTCCTCTCCTTCCCGACGTTTTCTCCTCCTTTCCCTCCCCAACCCTCTACCAGTCTATCTTCTCCTCTCCGCCCCTTCCTCTCTCTTCTTCCTTCCCTCCTCAGTCCTTTACCTCCTCCTCTCCTTCACTAAATTTAGTCTTTCCTTCCCTCCTTTCCCAGCCCCCCCCCCCTCTCTTAATCCATTCCTTTCCTTCATTACATCTCTCCATTAATTTCCTTTTTCCTTCACTTCTCAACATTTTCCCTCATTCTCTCCTTCAATTCTTCTCCCATTCCCTTCTTCCTTCGACCCTTTCCTCTACCACCAGTCCACCAACCAACCACCCACACTTCCCACCAACAACCAACCAACCAACCCACCAACCCACCCACACTTCCCTCACCAACCAACCAACCAACCACCCACACTTCCCTCCACCAACAACCAACCAACCAACCACCCACCCACCCACACTTCCTTCCTGCCATATATATGTCTTCTGTACCAGCTTACACAACACCTGATCTGCATTTCCTCCTCTCTTATGTATTCCAAGGCCACCACCCAATACCCATTACCACTCCACTCGTGATAACTTAAAGAGACGTTGTTTGCATACACATATACTGCATACAAAGGGTGTGTGTAGTGTGTGTGTGTGTGTGTTGTGTATGCATGTGTGTGTTGTAGTGTAAGTGTGTGTGTGTGTTGTAGGGTATGCGTGTGTGTGTGTGTGTGTGTGTGTGTGTGTGTGTGTGTGTGTGTGTGTGTGTGTGTGTGTGTGTGTGTGTGTGTGTGTGTGTGTGTGTGTGTGTGTGTGTGTGTGTTGTAGTGTGTGTGTGTGTGTGTGTTGTGTTGTAGTGTAAGCATTAGTGTGTGTGTATGTGAGTGTGTGTGTTGTAGTGTGTGTGTGTGTGTGTGTGTGTGTGTAGGGCGGGGTGAAAACACAAATATGGATAAGGGAGGACCAAGGCACCACCCAATCAAGCCTGACCACTCCAACCAACCAAGCAACCAACAAGCAACCAGCCATCAGACAAGATACTGCACGATACCAACTCTCCACCACCACTACCACTACTACCAACAACACCACCACCACCATTACTACTACTGTCCTTTCTCTACATCTCTTTCTCTCTCTCTCTCTCTCTCTCTCTTTCTCACACACACATACACACAAATATACCAACTCTCCACCAACACCACTACTACTACTCCATTTTCTTTCTCTCTTTCTCTTTCTCTCTTTCTCTCTCTCACACACACATACACACAAATATACACTACGACAGACACACACACATGCACTACAACACACTCACTCACTCACACATACACACACACACTCTCTCTCTCTCTCTCTCTCTCTATCTCTCTCTCTCTCTCTCTCTGGTGGGTAGAGAGCCTTCTACTTTGCTATCCTTACCTACGACTATCACTGGGGAGATATTCATTCTCTACCAGTAACCTTCTAATCAGATCACCCCGTGTGGACCGTAAGGTCTGTTGTGGTCTGTGATTCTATGTAACTCTAACTCTATGTAACTCTCTCTCTCTCTCTCTCTCTCTCTCTCTCTCTCTCTCTCTCTCTTACACACACACACGAACATAAATATCTTTCCTACACGTACTAACTATTTATTTCCTACATTCAATTTTTGTTATCCTAGTATTTTTATATTCACTCATTCATATTATTCACTTTTTTTCCATCTAATTACCTCGAGTGCAAGACTGTGTGTGTGTGTGTATGTGTGTGTGTGTGTGTGTGTGTGTGTGTATGTACAGTCACGAGCACTAATAAGTATACAGATTTAGTTGAAGCTTCGAAGAGTCCAATTCACCAACGAAATAGTTCCAGTGGAAATCGTATTGTGCCTTTATTTACTGTCCCCCTATAGGTAGTCGAAGCACACCTGAATATTTATTAGTGGTCGTGACTGTACCTATAAACGACCACACCACAACTCCATACTTAGTGGCTATACGCTGTGGTTTCCTTCCACGTCCCCCTCCATTTGCAAGTGTTACCCAGAACCACAAGTTAAGGGGAGAGTATACTTTTGCTACATTGGAGTGCCTTGAATCCTCCAAAGTATGCCACGAAACAAAATCATATGGACAAATATAATGGTGTTCTGTTGCTTGGATTAGTTTGGAGGAATCATCATCCCAAAAAAGATATGTTACATTTTAGTTAGGTACTCCAAATTTAACCACACCAAAACATCAGACGTCATAAAAAAACATCAACAGTGTAAAATAAAACACACACAACACACACACATCCAGACAACGATAAAGAAAAAGAAGCGAGGATTCCGGACCCACGAACACTTATCATACAGCTTTGTGGAGGTTGTGTTTTAGTTAGAAAATTGTAGGTTGGCGAGTCCTTCAAACATCGCCACGAAACACCCACTATAGAGAAGATACTCGTTTCGTGGCACAGTCAGGAGGAATCAGAAGCCACCAAGTCTCATACACACACACACAATCACAGGGTCCTTAAAATATTGTGTGGCCATATTGGGAAGGGCGGGGGAGGACGGCCAGGCAGCATTATTACCAACTGTATACTAGCTCGACCCCTGCTTAGGTTAGGTCCCTCAGAAGCAGCAAGCAAGGGGTCCAGTCAGTATACAGTTGGTGGAGAGACAGACAGACAGGCAGACTAAACACCTGTGGAGATGTGTGTAAGGTGGGGCGTTGTGATAAAGGTAAGGTGATGCTGGTCTGAGTAGTGTGTGGGGATAGAATGGGGACACACACACACACACACACACACACACACACACACACACACACACACACACACACACACACACACACACACACACACACACACACACACACACACACACACACACACACACACACACTACGGAACAGACACAGACACACACACACACACACACACACACATTACATAAATAAAATGGATGCGTACCTTCCCTGAATGAAACCCAACATTACTGTGATGCCCCTTAGTTCAAACACCAAGAGGGACACTACTACCACAACTACTACCACTACCACAACCACAACTAGGCTACTACTTTGTCTACTACCACTATCACTACTAGTAACACAATCACTACCACTATCACTATCACTTACACAACTACTACCACAACTAATACCACTATCACTTTCACTATACCACTATCACTGCCAAAACTACTACCACAACCACAACTACAAAATGTATATGAACGTCTATAACCTTACCACCTCCCCTTAATTAAATCTTTTCCATCAACATTTTTTCTCCACCTTTTTTTTTTTTTTATCTCTGACAAATTATTATCACCGTTCGTGGTTTTATTTATCAGCTGGAGGTTCGGGTAATCTCATGACGACGAAGCAGCGGCCTATTATTATTATTATATTGCCTGGTTTTATTTAATGTTGTGTTGGTAAGCGCCAGTCACCTAAGCACCTGTCATTCATTTCCATCCAGTGATTTGTGAGTGAAATGGCACACGACTGAGGTCACTTGCTTGTTGTCTTTGTCTCTGTCTCTGTCTGTCTCTCTCTCTCTCTCTCTTTCTCTTTCTCTCTCTCTCTCTCTCTCTCTCTCTCTCTCTCTCTCTCTCTCTCTCTCTCTCTCTTTCCATCGTGCAAATAAATCAGTATCATATCAAAATATAATCATACAACACCTTACATCAACTCAACCCCCTCAATTATTATTATGAGGTGCTGCAAAATTATACACGTATTGTTCTTTATTCCCAAGATAGTACTATGATGGAAGGAAAGAGTCGGTGTATATTTGATTGTGGTTGTAGCAAAATATATAGCCTACTACACTATCCCCTTAACCTACTCCAGTAACGCAAACCACAAATTATTACTCAGTCCAACCCGTGTGGGAAACTTCTGTACTGTACATACATTCTCTCTTTTCAACAGCACCACCAACAACATCAAAATCATCATCACCAACATTCCATCGTATCACTACCAGACAGGGACCCATCAGCATCATTTTCACTACCATCACCATCATCTCTACCATAACCAACACTTCCACCACTACCATCACAGACACCACCATCATTACCAACATCACAATCATCTCTACCACCACTGCCACCTTCACTACCAACACCAACACTTCCACCACCACCTCCACTACCACCAACATCATCACCATCACTAGGCTACTATCATTGCATGCCACTTCCTGCCCCTGAGATGCCTGCTTCCTGCAATTAAGGGTATTGAGTATATGCAAGGAAGGGAGGCGTGTTGACTCTGAGCTGAGGTGTGTTGTGTTGTGTTGTGTTGAGTTAAGGAAGGCGTGCAGGCAGAGAGAATACGTGGTGTGTTGTGTGTACCTACTATAGTTTGCTTGCTTGCTTGCTTGCTTGCTTGCTTAATCTCTTACTAACTCATTTAATCACACATGCAAAATCGAAAGGTACGTAAAAGAAGAAGGTCTATCTCACAACTACATACACACACACACAATATACGAACGTCTCAAAACACATGACGCAAGCACGCAACCAAACACACACAAACACAATTTCCTCTCTCCTCTCTCCTCTCTCTCTCTCTCTCTCTCTCAATGTGTACACCATATCTATCTACTGGGCATGTGGTCGGCATAAGAACAACAAACAGCTAAAAAACTCAATGCCACGTGACTCCAAGCCAGGGTATAGGTTATCAGTGAGTGAGAAGCCGAGACAGGAGGGTTATATTATTACCAACTGTATACTGGCTGGACCCCTTGCTGCTGTGTGTGTCTATAGATGTAAACATAGTCCCATTCTTGGCAACTGTATACTGGCTGGACCCCTTGCTTGCTGTTCTCAGGGGTGTGATAAA